>JAVYIG010004517.1:0-159478 GCA_035222895.1 Strongylocentrotus droebachiensis | reverse complement strand
CTGTTTAATTATCAGATATCAATGATAGTTTAAAGATATGGAAAAGATTCTTGTATTTTATATTTAGCAAAGCAATCTCACATATAAAATCCCTGTCAAGTGTCGTCTGATCCGCAGATTGCCGTCTGCTATATACGCGAACTAGCCTACGTTTGTGCTTGCGTAAATGAGACAACCGGAGCAATATGAGGGGCACACGCAGTATAAGCGCTCAAAACCTCGACGCGCACTACTGCGCACCATGTGTCAAGTACTGGAAAGGATTGCACGCTTTTTCACGAAAGAACGTGTGATGGTCTACGTAAATAAATCACTCGTGACCGCGCATGACCAATCATTTGATTAGGATCTAGGAGTAAGTTATATAATATACAAATAATGCACTGTTGCGAGTGTGTTAGGGCAAGTGCATTATCGATATCGCACTGACTAAACCTGAGTACTCTGGAACTGCCCAACATACAAGCGAAACAGTGCATTATTTGTTTTATAAGACGGGTCAGCAATACATTCTTACATTAAAATCGAGACCTAGAGTATAGAAAGATATCAAATTTAGATCTAAGTAAGATCTAACTAGATCTAGGCCTAGCATATTCTAGATATTGACAATTATGCACAAATTAAATTTGGCTGAAATACGTGAAAGCGATATCGGCAGGTATCGAGCGTGTGTTATTAATTTTTGATGGAGCTTTTTGTACGATGTGGAAACTAATGCACACCCACCTGGTGTCAATTGAACAATCGAATTGCTTAGATTCTAGCAATAGCAACACTAACGTCATATGGTAATGAATGCTAGGAGGAAAAAAATAATTGTGTTCTATTATGTTTTCTACTATGAGAAAATGACCCTCAAGTGATGCGTCTACCACGGCTTCTCTTTCGGGAAGAGCACATTATCACACATACACGCACACACATACACACACTCAAACAGCGTGGGCTTTCTGTGGTATGGTGAGTTTCAGTATTTAACCACGTAAAACACGGTGTTCACAAGGCATTCCCGAATGGTACTATAATAATATGACAGTTTGAACGCATCACAGTATGACTACAAAATCGTTTAAAAAAACTTCACTGTGTTTCTATGTGGCAACACTGTCAATTCACAATTTCCTTATACTGTAGAACACGTGGTGACACAAAACTGGAGTAACAGAGGAACAGAACCACAGTATAGGTACCACAGTGTTATCACAGTTGGGATTTTACGGATTTTCCACATTACTGTGGAACGTCTTTGAACACTTTCTTTTACTTGATACTATGAAAGCAATATTTCCACACTGTTTTTAGCCGTGTTCCCACACGATGTAACGTTTTACCACACTGTGTGATGCTAGCGTGTTTTGACTCGTGGTGTATTACCTGCTTCAGTGTAGAAGTCGTCACGCTGGTTGTTGTTGTATGTACCACAGAGACCACAGGTGGCATTGAGGTGCCTTTCATCGACCATCACTGCTACCCGATTGTTGCCATCGAAAAGAATGGTCAGTCCATTGGCCATAACGGCCTGTATGCATATAATTAATTTATTTAGGAACATGTGTAAGAGGTTTTGCATAATGATATAAAAAGAATATAGGCGTATCAGAAAAAAAGTTATATCAGGGTAAGTTATGATAGAGCCATTATTTAATTGAGTTAAATTCAACATATATTAATAACAAATATCACACTCAGAATCCTAAAAAATGAAACATATCAAACTCGTGTTATTGTTACATTGTGGTTGGGAATTAAACTTGTGATTGTCATTTCTCTGCAAAGTCTTTCTGACCTGAATTTTACGTCGATCGAATCATTGTGATGCTTTTGATTATGTTAATTGTTACGAATATGCAAATTAAATGATTAGCAATATGGTAATTTTCAGACGTTGCTCGAGTTGAGTATAATAAATCACGAATTCGGATCAAAAGGTAACCAAAGCGTCTCGATTTTCTTATTATATAAATATAATTCTAAGTTGTGAAAGGGGAAAATATGAGTTTATTGCCCCGACCCAACATTAATGAATACATTTTACTTTTGAGAAAGAATTTTGCCAAATCTATTTCACTTTCGCTGTACGCATTAACTGTAACTTACAGCAGTTTGGTGCTTAGTTGGCTGGTTCACAAAGATGTTGCCAACCGTCTTTGGGAACTCCGTTACTTCCTGTCCATTGATCAGGACTTGATGACCTCTGCGCAGGCGCACAACATTCACTCCATCTTCAAGAACAACCGCCTTGACACAGGAGGCGCCCTCCATGCCGCATGGGGCATTTTCGATGTTCACCATGTAGAGACTGCTAAGGCTCCAACAGTCCCTGACCAGAGTGTAGGAACAGGTACCAGCAAAATCATAGTCATAGCTGTCAAAGGTATGGTAGTGGCCATATCCACTGACCTGGCACATACCTGTCAGTTAAGAAAATTGCGATTCTCTTTATTACAGTGCATGAATATGAAATTAAATAACTCTTATAATTAAAATTAAACTCTTAAAAATTTTCCAGTCAAAAAGTGGTCATAGTCAAACCAAAATAATTATTTTTCAAATATGAATTGAAATGACCTTTTCCACTTCTTGAGAGATAATTTGCTTTCGGAAGCTTTCCTTGGACTTTCATCACGTGTTACTATTTCTTTTGTATGCAGCAGGTACATCTTGAAGAACGTAATGTAATATGTGGGCCTATTGTCCCTTATAATAACATATAATAATTCATTAGAAACGGAGCCCATTAACAAAAATGTGCAAAGCATACCTTCTGATTTCATAATCAAGCCATTTTTAATGGATGACATTTTGCTAGTACTCCCAGATTTTAAAAATAATGTTAACCAGATTCATACCTCCGCAGTCATTTTGTGAGCACTGCCATTTTCCATCAACGCATTCACTAAAAGTCAAGAGGAAAAAAAACATTATTCACTTTTTTTTTTAAGCTGTTGGTCGAATGAGATCAGAAATTAACAATAAAATTCGTTGATACTTTCTTTTCTCTCCTCTCGTCGGCGTGTATATTTCTAATATCAATTTTGGGGGAAATGTTTTCCCTAATTTTTACAAAGACAGGAGGCCTATTAAATATGATAAAATACAAAGGCCTTTTGATAAATGGTGTTCCAAATGCAAGACTTACTTTTCAAGACTTTGTATTCTTCTTATATAACCGTACGACAATACTAACACCATGTTTCCAAAGAACCCTTGGCAGGATTTGTAAACTACTTACCATTCATTACATCCATCTGAGATCTGTTTTCCTGGTTCGTACTCTTTTCCTTGCCATGAGCAGAAACATTGGTTAGCACTGACGCATTCACCTGATGAGGATCGATAAGTCCCTGTAGGGCAGTGACAACCCTCAATGCATCCAATTGTTTCATCGGTCTCGCAGTCAGCTATGGCGGTGCTGCAGCCCCTCTGTGTACAGGCTGATCCGCACTGGTCGTAGACCTTGTCCACAGGACAATCAAAAGCTGCATGGTGTGTTAATAAAGAGAAACAAAATTAATGTTTAATGGGTTGTTATACGCATACATGTGTGCCTGAAGTGGAAACTTTCTTGATCAGCAAATATCGATCTTTGTCTGGCATCACTTTAGTCAATGTTTATTTAATCTTAATGCTTTAGACTTTTTGTAATTAGCTGGTTACAATGATGACTGGCCGAGTCAGTGTATGTATATCAAGCGTATGCGTACAATCTCTCCTCCGCTCGGCGGCTGCTAGTAACTATAGTTTTCGTCATCGCTTTTATTAGTCTTTGGCTTTTTCCTATCAGCTTAACATTCTTTCTTTGATAAAGAGTGGTTCATTCAGATTAAGGTACTGCCAAATTGACGATAATGTCACATATGGAATGAGAACACAGACTGGTTGTTTAGTAGTCCGCAATATGAAGAAGACTACACTTTCAGAGTGAATAAACATGGCTTATACTTACGACAAAATTCGTAGGACCTCCATGTGACTTGGAAGCCTCGTCGCGAACACTCCTGTGTGTAAGCTGTGAAGGCAGCACACTTGCAGTCATTCCCTGTCTCGTTATCCCGTTGAGCCTTCATCTCGCATGCACATACATCCTGCTCACAAGCGATGATATATGGCTCAGGATCTACAACCTGTTTTAGACATCAAATCAAACTTCGATATTAAAAGCTCCATACGGATATTACT
The DNA here is from genome assembly GCA_035222895.1 of Strongylocentrotus droebachiensis. NCBI lineage: Eukaryota > Metazoa > Echinodermata > Echinoidea > Camarodonta > Strongylocentrotidae > Strongylocentrotus > Strongylocentrotus droebachiensis. Next base: position 155,296 of record JAVYIG010004517.1, on the reverse strand, counting down.
ACCCTTGTATCATTTATAATTTATGTTTAAATATCCCGGGACAATTGCCACTAGGACAACAGCCGCTAAAGAATAACTTCATAGAAAATCTTCGTCGGAAAACTGCTTTTAAGTAGGCCTACCAATAAAAGTGTAATGTCGAGGTGTTGCGTCTAGTGGATACGTCATCAGATAGTAGATCCCATAATTCGCGTTTCGAATCCCGCGGTGGCAATGATATCCTTTGGCAAGACATTAAATGTACATATGCCACCCTCCACCCAGGATAATTAAATGGATACCAGGTAGGACAAAATTCCTCAAATGCAAGAGCACTTTAACAGGGAACTCGGCTAATGCAGGGTTAATAATCTGATGATACAACATCGCTTTGAAACATTAGTATAAAGCTAAATAAATGTTCCTAATATCATTTTTATTCATACTGTTCAAAACGGTAATATTGATATTTTATGTAGGTAGTTGGTAGTTGCCCGCTTCGGTGTTTATGATTCCTCTAGGGGTTGCTTAATTGTCTGCGTGGCCTAGGTTGATAAGCCGGAGTTGCCTTTCCAAAAATACTGTTAATTTGTTCCTTTGATAGTATCATACACTGTTGGTCATAATGGTGGAATAATTATTTTACCCCAATTTATGGAATGATATTGACAATGATTTATTACTAATAGATCTAAATAATAGTATACATTCTCATTTTGTATTGAATATTAATTTGCGAGTGTTTCTTTTGCGTGACTGCTAAAGCATGTGTGTGCTAATATGCAAATCAACTAGGGGACCTACGTCCTTAATTAATAACTGACAGTAATGAGTATAAATGCCTTACAAAAATTCCTCTGTAGGGCCATGCATTATAGTCTAAGGCATGCCCACATAGAGGATTTGTTTAATGTTGAGGATCTGGGCAAAATGAAATTAATTATTGATAATTTATTGCATTTTCTTTGTTTTTTTGCATTTGTGGGAACGGTGACGTACCCTAGCCCCCGTTGCGTACATTCATGATTTAGTGGCTAAGCGATGGCCTCGTAACAGTGAGCCCCCAAGATCAAAACCGTCTCGATGTGCTATATAAGTGCCCTTTTATGGGGCATTAATCCTCATTACTGTCAGTTATGGCTTAATTACGTAGGTCCCCAAGGTGATTAGCATAGTAGCATACACATGCTATAGCAGTTACGCAAAACAAACACTCGCACATTATTATTCAATAAAATCTGAGAATTTATACTATTATCCAGATCTATTAGGAATAAATCATTGTCAAAATCATTCCATAAATTGGGATAAAGATATTTATTCCACCATTATGACCAACAGAATATAATCAGTTTACCTTTCAGGTTTTCGCCTATACTTTGTAGTAGTCCTTGTTAATTTGATAAACCCTAGTCAAATAAAGCTTAACAGTTTTGAAGAAATGCACCACAAAAAAACATTCGTTTCCCCTTAATCAATTCATCAGATCTGAGTTAAAATTTACGTCTCCATCTTGTTCTTCGTTAATTTGAGTAAGTAACTGTACTTCATTTAACGTTCGGACAGAACATGTTGAGCACGATCCCTTTGTTTGGATAGTGACTAGTAGTACTCAAAATATGAGTATCAAATTTCAACCTTAAACGAGTTGAGATCGTTAAAGACACACTCATCCAGACCGGTAATTGAGTGAATCTATTTCCTTTCGCACGTTCCGTGTGAAACTTTATGATTGGAAGATTTATTTAATTGACACATGTCTGATGGCGGGACAATAACTGACCTGGTGACAAGCCATGAAGGTGCCATGACGTAATTGGGCGCATTCGGTTTCGGCGAATTGAGCTTTCGTCGCTGCCGCGGTCGATTCGAAGTTGGAGTATTGTGTGCATCGGAGTGGAACAGTCGGTACATCCGGGCAATATGCAGGATCTATGAAGAAATATATTCAAAGTGAACTGTATCTAACGCCAACAAAATGTGTTTATTCAAAGGACCACGAAAGCTAAGATGTATTGAGACACAGTCACACAATAATCATGATAAAGGTAATCGTTTATGAACTAAATTAGACATCTCTAGTATCTTTGAAAACAGACGACGGATCTATTTACATTCATGCAACAAATGTCGTCAAATTATTCCTTTATTTTCTCTAGGCTACTTCAAGTAACAGCTGCCAACATATAGCGGAAAGTGGAGGAGCTGTGGACAACATGTATCAGGTATGTCCCATGACTGTTTTTACCTCTCTCATCCATGCCCTTCCAGGACAGACCAAAGCTATAGGCATCATCAGCGGTGGTGCCACTGGGGGTACGGAAATCGTTGCGTGGATCTTCGTCGTACACTCCGCAGAGACCACAGGTATTGCCCTTCAGTGAATCCGAAGTAGCGTAAACGGTGATGGCTTCCCTTCCGTCGTAGAGGATGCTGAAACCCAGTCCACTGGTTGCTAGGGTGTAGTGAGCAATGCGCTCTAGGACCAGTCCACCTGCCTTGGTTGGGAGGGTCTGCTCTACGTCCTTGTAGGTGACGACACCACCGGGTCGGAGATAGATCATGTCAGTGGGGTTACCGTTGTCGATCAAGACGGACCTGATGATAAAATATGAGCAGCCAAAGATTACTTGCTCTGTCTTTCACCTATAACCATTATATCGATATTTCATATGCAAAATGATATCCGCAACCATTTACATGTTGGTCACCTTGCCTCTTGTCAGACTCTCTATTTCGTTGTTCTCTCTTCCCCTATCTGTGTCTTTCTTTAATAGGACACATTATATTTCTCTCTCTCTCTCTCTCTCTCTATCTCTCCCATTGGCTTTGCCCCCTTACCCAAATCTCTGTCTTTATACCTCCGTATTAATATCGCCGTGTTGCCTGTAGTATTTGTATTGGGTATGGAATTTGTTTCCCTTCAGCAATAAATATTCCATACATTTTTTACTAACACAATTAGTTGTCCATACGCTTTTACGTGGACCAACTTGCCACGATTAAGTTAAAACGACCTTCGACCGACCCAGCCTTACTGTTAGTGGTGGCGCCGCGTTAGTCGACCTCAACCCAGCTTCTGCATCGAAGCCGCGCAAAATTTACAACCCGTGATTTGTAAAGCGCTCAGAGAAATCGTAGATGTATTAAGCGCTATTTAAAAGCGGTATATTATTATTATTCTTATCTGGCAAATCAACGTAGGTCAATTTCGGTACTTCCGAGATATCAGAGAATTTCAATTTTACAGTTACAGTTTTAAAGTTGAATCTTTTACCAAGATATATTGTCTGCATGTAACGCATAATATTATTTTACCATGCATCTCTGGCGTTATTTGGCAAAACAACGTTTCACGATATGCACGCTCCGCCCCGCTGCGCTGTGATCTGACAAAACAACGTATGTCGTTTTGAATCGACATACGTTGTGTTGCCAGATCATGATCGTTAAAGCAGGGCTCCCATTTAGCCGAGTTGGTGCCTCGGGTAGTGGCGAGCTGGCGCGAGCTTGAACTCGCGTAAACTCGCGTGAACTTGCTTGAAATTTACTAAATTTTGCGATATTTGCATGACTGATCTACGAAGCAACATCGAGTTTCCTACGATGGATGTACGAGTGAACCGAGCGCATTACGAATTACGCGACCTCGAGTTATCAAGATCTTCTAACGAGTGATAAGAGTTTTCTACGAGTCATATGCGATCAAGGGGCGGGAAATGAATCATTTTGGCTAGGGGCGGCCAAGGGATTTCCAAAGTGGGGGGGGGGGGGGGGAGGGGGGGGACAAAAAAGGGCACTTTCTGGAGAAAAAAATTGCACCTTCATAGGGAAATCTCAAATCTCAAATATAATTGTTGTTATACATTGGTATTTACCCCTATATTGTGATTACATCATCAGGGATTATTTCAATATTTGTTACACTTTGTACACAGTACAATATATTGCTTAAAATCATACTTTGCAGTTGGGTGTGATGGAAAATCAATTTGCGAGCGAGGAAAAAATGTTAAGATTTGTGAGGTTGTAGTGCGAAAATTACATCTCATAAAGAGGAAAAACCCAATCCTTATGGGGCTAGAAGCACATTCTCATAACGGAAGACCGACAAGACCTTTAATAAGTAACATAAGCATATCATGAATAAAAGCGAGTGAGCGTAGGGGCCGTGCTTTATATAGTGGAAGGTGCTCTTTATCGCTTGAAATTAGGGGCGCGTTTAATGATGAGAGGAAACACATATCAGAAAAGAAAAGTAGCTCGTGTCATAGTACAAAGAGTAATTATCAGTGGTGAAAATGTGGCACTTTTTTAAAGTTTGCTATATCTTTTTTCTAAGCAATAATACAAATACTTGCAATATCAAAACGTCAACGATGTTATGACAAAAAAAAATAATTTATATTTTTATTATGAATAAATGACTCTTTGAAAGTACATGTATGCAATTCGTATTTTTCAATGTACATTTACTTTTACATCTTCCTATCTAACTTCTATTCTTCATGTTTTTATCCTCTTCGTTTCTAATATTGTGCTGCCCAAGCAATCTTACCATATAATACCCCTTCACAAACACGGATTTTTCTTACGAGTCCTTACGGATCGCCAACTCGTAATCAATCGCAAGCATCCGTAATTAACTCGCTGGTATCCGTAAATAACTCGTCACAACTCGCAAGAACTCGTAGACACTCTTAAGGATTCGTGAAAGGAGAGGCAAATTTGTTGACATGTCAAGAAAATCTTCTTACGATTGTCCACGGATTGATTTGTCCGTAAATAGCTCGTGAATAGCTCGTAACAATCCGTAACCATCCGTAAACCGCACGCAACGACACGTACCCATCTGTAAACTGCTCGCAAGAATCCGTAAATGACTCGTAACGGATTTCTGTAACGATTCGTTACGGTTAGTTTACGATTTGTTTACGGATTATTTACGGATTATTGCGAGCAGTTTACGGATGGTTACGTGTGCTTACGTGTTGTTTACGATTCTATTCGGGTCATTTTACGATGGCTTAAAAGATTGATACGGGTTATTACGAGCATTTTACGTGTAGTTACGAGTAATTTACGTATGCTTAAGAACTCTTTTCGATTTGGGGAAAGGTATAAAAGCTTCAAATTGTTGTTATTTTTTGGCTAAAAATCGTAAGGCCTCGTAAATACTTGTAACTTACTCGCAACTATTCGTAACAACACGTAAACAGGTCGTAACTAACACGTTAGTTGCTCGTAGTTATCCGTGACAACTCGTAACAAATCGTGGACTGTTGCCATAAATACATCGTAATAACTCGTAATAATCCATAATAAACCGCGATTTTGAGGAGAGTCGTGGAATGTTGTAAAGAGTTACGCCGAGCCAAAACGAGTTGTCGCGAGTTATCCCAAGTTACAAGAAGAGCTTTTCGCGAGTAATTGCGAGTGTCTCTTTAAGGCAACGTACCACAACTTGTCATACCTCGCCATAACTCGCCCTTTTTGCACGCTACGCACTGTTGTGTAGGTGCATAGAAACGAAGATACGTTGTTCTGCCATTTCACTCGGCGGAGATACGTTACTCTGCCAGAAGAACCGGAAGCTGACATGAGATGTTGTTAATCTGGCCAAACATCATAGCAGGGCTCCCACTTAGCCGAGTTGGAGCCTCGAGTTGTGGCGAGCTGCCGCGATCTTATGGCAAGCAGTTTTATCATTAAAACGTATGTCTTGATATCAAGAATTCATTTCTTGATATCACGAAATCGAATCCCTGATATCACTAAATCGAATTCTTGATATCAAGAATTACCATTGCTTTACAACATAAAATTATTTCTTGATAACAAGAATTGATTTATTGATATCAATTCATATTTAAACGGCTTGCCATAAGATCGCGCCAGCTCGCCACAACTCGAGGTTCCAACTCGGCTAAGTGGGAGCGTAAGTCGACATATGTTATTCTGCCAGATTATTTGGATCACAATGGGAAAATTGCTGAACTTAAGATGAAATTTCTTAACATTTAAATTGACATGAAAGCTGAATTTTTGACAGATGAGAAAGGTCAACGAATAACATACGTTGTTTTGGCAGATGTGTAGAGTAAAACTAACCTGTAACAAGTATTGTTTTCTTTCTGGTCTTGGCAGTTAAGGTCATTCTCGACGTAGATATGGAAGGAAAAGTCCAGGCAGTCTGTGACCAGGGTAAAGGTGCACGCCCCATGGAAGCTGAATAGTTTGCCGTCGAAGGAACGGTAGTGCTGCTGGGACCAGGCCTGGCAATAACCGTTTTCTTCAATTGCTTTTTGATGGAATAGAACGGAAAGCAATGCTACTAAGGTGTGATGCAAAAGAATATTACATATTATGAACGAACAGGGGTTGGTAGTCAACGGTTGAATGAAAAGGGAATCGGTCATGAAATTATTTATGATCCTTAAGCTACTCCGAAGAAACGCTGCTTAGATTTAGTTTCGTAAAGCCAGGAAAAAATTACACATGATCTTGAACGAGCATGTGAAACGTTAATACTTAATCAAATGGGGGCACACCCCCCCCCCTCACTGATTCCGAGGCCCCTATAATAATATCAATGGTCGGCATATTTGCTTCCTTGTTGTGTGTTAGATTTAAATGTTGTGGCTTGAAGAGGATTAAGTACAGGACCAATGTTTTACGAACGCCATTGCATGATTATACCCACAACCGTCTAATCATAATGTTTTTTCTTAGATGTCTATAGATACCCAAACAAGTTGTAAAACTGTCTGCATAGTTCTAATTTTAGTTTTATTAGAAAATGTATTGATTAAATCTGCACAATTATTACATTGAAAAGATTATCAAACTACATTATTTGTATAGGCCTAGTCTACATGACGAATTCCCACAGTCTAAGAAATTAATGTTACACAACATGTGGCAGGCAAATAAAACAGGATTTTAATACAAATATAGTAAACACTATTCATGACAAAACCTCGATCACATCATCGAACCGATTATGTCCTTTCGGGGTAACGTAATTGTTCAGTCTGTTGTCGCTGTGGTGTCGGTCCCCTCAGTGTGACCGAGGTATTAATCCCACTGCCAAACTGACTCTTAACCAACTCTAAACCGACCAATTCTTGGCTAAACGGAGTAATGGAATTTTTGTTCGGTCCATTATTGGTGTAGTTTCGGTCTTGTTGGTGGGACTTAGTTATAATGATACTTACATGGGACCTGAGTCGCAGGCAGAATGGTTGAAGCTAGCCGAGCAGCTGTCGTAGGGCCCATAGTGATCGGCATTGCCGCTCGGGCAGCTCGCATATGAGAAACTGGAGTAGAGAATAATATGATATTGTTGAAAAATATCATGATTCTCCATTAAAGTGGGGATAATTGGATTTCAAGTTTTATAAAGGATTATTAAATACATTGTGTATATATACACCGAAGAAAAGCAACAAATGCAGTCATGCTAAAACTTCTTGAACTCATTGTAGTAAATCTCAAAAATTTACTTGTGGTTCTTGCGATTTACTCCAATGATGTTTGCATTTTTTGCTATACTTCGCTTATGTATTACATAATTATCAAATATGTCTGATATGTACAAAATAACTGAAAAGTAGACAATTACAGCTTTAAATTAATCTTGCTTTGAAAATGTGTAATTGATTTTTGTTTAAAGGTTGTAACACACACATATATATACATATATGTATACAAATAATTACTTGGAAACAGAAGCACACTGGTATGAACTGAACGAAGAAAAAAAAAGACAATGCAAACTCCTTCTTTCTACTTTGAAATGAGTATGGCTATCGTATATTTAATAGAGTCTAACGAGAGGTCCTTAACGCATATCAGATGATTTTATAAGATGCGTTGAAAAATAGAAGAGGGATTCCAGTTGCTATCATTGTGAAGAAAAACAAACAGGCCCCATAGTGATGCTTTTGATAAAATACACAATTTCAAGTATTTTTATGTGCGAATTATGCGATCATTTATCCAAAATAATTCACCTTTGCCACATACCCACATAGACAATTCTTAGTATTTGTTTCAAATTTGTTTATCCCCCAGTTTTGACGACCGTTAAAAAGTATGCTCTTTTAAAATACTAAGTGCAAGACGCATCCAGTTGTTTGTACTGATTCTTGCTATTTCTACTTCTGCATGTCAATATAGGCCCTACATAATATCAGGGGCAGAACCTAGAGTTTTTTAATGGGACAGGGCTCAATACCCAAAATATCTGACAGCAAAATGAATACAAAAATTAGAATAAAGCATTTCATTGGAGCCGAAAAATGTAAAAGGGGGAAATGTTATAATATCGCGTATATGCTAATTTTTTGGAAGAAGCATGTGTTGGTTGCCTCCTCCCCTAATCCTGCGGCTTCATGATATTACCAGGATAAATCAATCTTGTTATTACGTAATATGTTCGTTCTTTATACGTGAATGGATACTCATATATCACATCATTTGGAATTCTCTGCTATGATACTTGCAAACACAAAGCGTAATTGGTCTAGACTGATAGATATAAAACACACATATAATAATATAATCCATCTAAACGGATTGCGCTATTAAGGGTTCTGTATTTCAAAACATTCCTTGATAGAAATAAAGAGAGTGGGACAGTAAAAAGCCGACAATCATGCTGTCGTTCAGAAATGTGTTGCAATTCTGTATCAAATAGCGAGAGAATTATGGGCCCATTACAATTTGGGAAATGTAATTGTTTCGCTTGTAACAAACATCGCAACTACTCCTAGTTCGTTTGTTTGTCCTGGGGTGCAATTAATTCCAAATGCTTAGTGTCTTTTAAAGCCCTCCCTCTTCCCTTGCTAAGCCATCTTCTTTGACCATCGGGTCCTATCTCCTGGTATACTCCTTTCAATTTCATTAAAAAATGCATCTATTCGCAGGGATTTGCATGAATTCGGGACAAATGTACCATTTTCCATTTTGCTCATTTCAAGCCTGATAACCTGGTATCAAATCTTGTATCAACTTAAAGCTCAGACATCAGAGAAAATGTTGGTAATAAAATTAAAGTAGAAATCCCTGGAAATCTAAAGATTTCCTCTGGATTTATAAAAAAACATGAATAGTTAGCCCATTTTTCAATTACCCTATTGTGTTTCTATCCATTTTAACCCATTCATGCAGTGAAATAAACTATCAGGAAGTTATCGCCATTTCAATAGCTTTTATCTCTATCAATATAAAAAACTTAAAGATAATGAAAAACTGGGTGTCAAATTTGAAAGAACATACAATTTTAATGACAAAATCATCTTTGTTTGATCAAAATCGGTTCAGAGACAGCTGAAATATCCTTAAATATAACGATTTCTATTATTTGTGTACGACCACAAATATTCGATAATTTGAAAAAGCCGTTGAAAAAAAACGAAATAGCGCCTTTTACGTTGTATTTTAGCAAATGCCGATGTTGGCTTTTTCATGTTGGTTATATTAAACCAAACCAGTCGGCACATGTATTGTTATTAATAATTAATTAATAAATTAACGGTCACCGTATTATTTTGAAAGTGGAGCTAAATTGGTATGATCGTATTGGCTAAATTTCACACATTTTGGGGTCTTAAATTACCTTCACAGCAATTTTAGGTCCTCAAAGGGCACTAAAAATGTCAAAGAAAAAAATAAAAGCAATAACCATTCACTTGGAAGGCAATTGCGGTCTGAAAACAGAACTCAACTATCCCTTTAATATTTTGATTAGTTAAAGAGACAAATTTTTATTTATTTTAATAATGTACCTCTTATGTATTCAAGGTTCTTTACATACATCAAACCATTATAACGCTCGTTCTCTCACACTTAACAAAATATTAAGCTTTTTCCTTGAAAAGTAATGAACAATTTTGATGGAATTCGTCCCTTCTTCCTTTAACGTATTCAAATTATTTAAAATATGATGATTATATGGGATTTACTTACGATCACGTTTCAGTATCGGATTACGTCTGCCGTCTTTAGTGTAGAATGAGTATGCCGGTCTGTTAAACAGAAGAGATACACCAGTTTTATTTTCAAAGAAAAAAAAACAGGAACATTGCAAATCTTTAGTACTTATTAAATCTAATGTCAACAGTAACGAGTAATCTGATCTGTAAATGTTATTATTCAAGCTGACGTGAAGAAGATAAATCGAATTTTAAGTCAATATAAATATAAATTTTGTTTTCTCTGTTGCTAATTATTTTTATCGAAAATCAAGGATATTTAGATTATATGAATGCATTTGTCATTATAAACATCGTAGGTTATCATATGTTAATGCACTGATTGACTAGTAATTTGTTTTTATCTATACATCATCCAAATGAAATATAATTGAAAAATTAATCTAAACTTTAGCCTTTGACAAAATTGTTAAATATGATTTCTTTATAATACACAAGGACATAAAAAAACTCTCTTAATAATACTTTAAATAGAAATTTAGTAATTAATCTATCTTTTAACAATGTCGCTTGGACCTTTTTTATTTTTGTTTGAATTAATGAAATTTGACTGTAATCGATGAACTTATCTGCATGTTATCCGATATCAATATCAATAATGATATGTTGGCGCCATGAACATTGACTGACATGAGGATAACTAATGGAGTTATTGTCCTTAAAAATATAAATATTATTAGCACTAATTGACCAATTCTTGTCATTGTGAACAAGTTTACATGAAAATTAGCTGCTTCGAAAGGAACTTTCGCTAAGGATAAAACAAATGATTGAAATAGCTAAAGCCTTTATGTTAAACATTGTCAGGACACATTTGCATAGAATTAGAAGATATTGTAATTTTACAATCAATGAAAGTATATTTTTTCACTAATTAACATTAATTTATGTCACTAAATATGCATTTCATCTGCCTCACTATTAAATAAACTTAGACTGTTTAAAGATATTAATCTAAAAAATATCACGTATGAGATAATGAAATATATATTGACTTACCGCCTTTTGTAGGTGACGTGAGCGTCGATGGCTCCAACCACCACTGCTAAAAGAAGAAGGTAGTGTATTGCACGACCCATGATTTGATTAAGTCTTTCAGGCTGGTTGACCTGGGTGGCCAAGCCACGGGCTAAGAGAAACCTTGTCTAAAGTTTCAATCAGTCTTGACTTCCAGAATTAATTCGGGGCTCCTTTTCGAGTTCTCCCAGCAACGATGTAGAAGAACAGATGTATTCGCAGCACAGGCTTCTTAGCTTTAGGAGAGAGCAATACTTGGAGAGGGGTTTGCTTGGGCCTTTTATATCACCGTTTGGGGGTAATTGTGAGCAGCTTGGTTGGTAGAAGGGTGCGCACAACACCCTTAGATAAACTTCATCAAACAGTTTACTTTACCAAGTGGTTAGTAAAGAGAAGGCGACGCATTTACACAAATAAACAAAGAATCCTCTAGTGAAAAAAAAATGTTCTGGCTAAGGACGTGCATGCGACCGAGATGTGCGGGTTATCGGTAAATAATTGATTATGTGAGTTTGTCTTTTAGTAAATGGGAGCTGAGACGAGATCACATCGTTTTGTCGATTCCATTTACAAGCTTGGGTTGTTAAATAGAGCGAGTAAAAGTTTAAATGATAGATTTCTCCTTTTCTGAATGAAAGCTTTAATAGTTTATTTCCGCTAGTGTAATTTCCTTTAAAAAATTTTTAAAGAGTAGAATATCATTGGTAATAGCAGTGTTTAAAAGATTGTCTTCTATAGCAAAGAAATCCAACAATAAATTATTGCATGATTTACATGTGAGGTTATACATCATCCTTTTGATACTTTTTAATTTGTATTGGTACTTCGATCTTAAGCAACGAGAGGACAATGTAATGTTGGTGTGCTTGTGTATATGTGTTACAGGAAGATTCAACAATAGCGTGTTAATAAAAGTAACGCTGCATAATAATACACATTAGGCCTATCCTTTAATCCATTTATATCAAAAACGTTAAGCGTTTTAAATTCTTGAAAAATTGGACGTGATGGGCCTAGATAGTTTGCATTTAAGCAAGTATGTTATGTCTTTTTTTGAAGACGGTGTAACTTAATTAATTTAAGAGTTAAGTATTTTCCATGTCTTATGACAGTGAACGAAGTGAGATTTTTTAATGAATACGAACATAATCGGAATGCTTATTATTATCGAAAACGGAAACGGATTACGTTACTACTTTTGACTTGAGGTCCGTAGAAGATAAAAAAAACATACATATATATTATATTTATATATATAAATTTATATTTCGTCATTTTGTAACATCCCCGCATGTTATTTACTTTTTTGGTTAATGATTTTTATGTTAAAAAAAAAATCTTCTTCATTGTCAAGTTTAGTTAACCCAAAACCACCGACTTCTCTGCAATTCTTTGCATTAAAGAAAAATATGTATATACACGTCAAACGAATCCTGAACCTTCTGAAAAACCTGATCACTCAAACCGCCCTACCAATTCCACATGATGATCTAAAGTAGGGATGTATTGCGACATGACTTGCAAACATACACCAGCGACATTTATAAACATCACTCAGACAGTTATTTGATTTCGTGACAACAATTAACACTATTGAATTATGATCAATTTGCCCCTACTTTACACGCCTTAAAAAACAAAAAGAGTTGTTAATAGAGATAACACGCGATTGATGTTTGTTTACCCCTATCTTACACGCCTTAAAAAACAAAAAGAGTTGTTAATAATGATAACACGCGATTGATGTTTGTTTATCCTTTGTTTCAAACGCAGCCGCCAGGGATAGTTGAGTTCTGTTGCAGAGGGCGCTACACAAAATGTTTTTTTTGAAATAATGAAAAACCGAGTATCAAATTTGAAAGAACATAAAATTTAAGTTACAAAATCATCTTTGTTTGATCGAAATCGGTTAAGGGACGGCTGAAATATCCATGAATATAACGATTTTTAATATTTGTGTACCACCACAAATATTAGATAATTTGAAAAAAACGTTGGAAAAACGAAAAAGCGGCTTTCAGTCAATGCCGATGTTGCCTTTTTTGTTGGCTTTTTCGTGTTAGTTATATTACGCACAACCAGCCGACCCATGTATTGTTTTTATTAATTAATTAATTAATTTAAACGGTAAACATATTTTTCTGGAAGTGGAGCTGAATTGGTATGATCGTATTGGCTAAATTTCACACATTTTGTGGTCTAAAATTTCCTTCATAGCAATTTTAGGTCCTAAAAGGGCATGAGAAATGTCATACATAAGAATAAGAGCAATAATCATGCACTTTGAAGGCATTTGCGCTCTGAAAACAGAACTCAACTATCCCTTTAATCGCATGTGGTACATTACAAAATACAAGAATAGGTTAACAAATTATTTTCCGTAATAGCCTACCGACCATTTTGCCATCGCCGATGTCATTTAGTTAAAAGTATATCAAAAACACACAAATAATACGTTAGAATAGAGATAGAGAATGATGAATCGAACTTAGTTTTTCGTTTAAGGAATTTCTATTCTTCCTATATCGGATCAATTGTATACGTGTTGTTCTTAGTGATATAAAAACGAGCTAACATTATGGGGCAATCACTGTAACTTTTATTATTTTCCATCTCAGTTTTGTGTCATGCTGTGTTTTGCCTTTGTCAATCAAAATATCTCATTCTTATACTTTGTGAAATGGGAGGATTGGGTAGTCCTGAAAAGGACTGTTTGGTAATCGTACCTGTGTAGTCCTAGAAAGGACTGTGCTAGTCTTTGAAGGACTAATGTAATCTTCCAGTGGTTGCATTATCTATTCTTGTTCTGTTGTCTTCTTTTTGTTTTGTATGGGTTTTACATTTATAATTATGATAGCGGTGATTGTGATACTGATAACTTAATGCAAATACCAATTACACTGATAATTAAGTTATGATGTTGATAATAATAATAATAATAATAATTATACAACAATAATGATAATAGAGTAGGCTTGCAGTTACACTATGTGAAAGGGGAGGATTGGGGAGTCCTGAAAAGGAATCTTTAATAATCTGTATTGTGTAGTCCTAGAAAGGACTGTGGTAGTCCTACACTGTCGCTCATAAAGTTGGAATATTTTTGTTTTACCCCAATTTATTGGAATTATTTTAAAAATAATAACAAAATAATAAATCTAGATAATAGTATACATTCTCAGATTTAATTGAATATCATTCAATAAAATTATCATTTTGTAACACACCGTATGTTATTTGCATTTTTGTTAAATGACTTCGATTCTCAGAAAATAACAAACTTCTTCATTGTCAAGTTTAATTAGCAATGAATTACTGACTTCTCTGCAATTCCTTGCATCAAAGAAAAATATGTATATACAAGTCAAACGAATCCTGAACCTTCTAAAAAACCTGATCACTCAAACCGCCTTACCAATTCAACATTATGATCTAAAGTAGGGATTTACTGCGACATGACTTGCAAACATACACCAGCGACATGTCTAAACATCACTCAGACAGTTATTTGATTTCGTGACAACAATTAACACTTTTGAATTATGATCAATTTGCCCCTACTTTACACGCCTTAAAAAACAAAAAGAGTTGTTAATAGTGATGACACGCGATTGGTGTTTGTTTTAATACCCCTATCTTACACGCCTTAAAAAACAAAAAGAGTTGTTAATAATGATAACACGCGATTGATGTTTATTTATCCTTTGTTTAAAATGAAGCCGCCAGACTTAAAGGGATAGTTGAGTTCTGTTGCAGAGGGCGCTTCACAAAATATATTTTTGTGAAATAATGAAAAACTGAGAATCAAATTTAAAAGAACATACAATTTAAGTTACAAAATCATCTTTGTTTGATCGAAATCGGTTAAGAGACGGCTGAAATATCCATTATAATAACGATTTATAATATTTGTGTACCACCACAAATATTAGATAATTTGAAAAAGCCGTTGAAAAAAAACGAAATAGCGGCTTTCAGTCAATGCCGATGTTGGCTTTTTTGTTGGCTTTTTTCGTGTTGGTTATATTACGCACAACCAGCCGACCCATGTATTGTTTTTATTAATTAATTAATTAATTAACGGTAAAAATATTTTTCTGGAAGTGGAGCTGAATCGGTATGATCGTATTGGCTAAACTTCACACATTTTTGGGTCTAAAATTTCCTTCATAGCAATTTTAGGTCCTAAAAGGGCATGGGAAATGTTATACATAAGAATAGGAGCAATAAGCATGCACTTTGAAGGCATTTGCGGTCTGAAAACAAAACTCAACTATCCCTTTAATCGCATGTGGTACAATACAAAATACAAGAATATGTTAACAAATTATTTTCCGTAATAGCCTACCGACCATTTTGCCATCGCCGATGTCATTTAGTTAAAAGTATATCAAAAACACACAAATAATACGTTAGAATAGAGATAGAGAATGATGAATCGAACTTAGTTTTTTGTTTAAGTAAATCCTATTCTTCCTATATCGGATCAATTGTATACGTGTCATTCTTAGTGATATAAAAACGAGCTTACATTATGGGGCATTAATCACTGTAACTTTTATTATTTTCCATCTCAGTTTTGTGTCATGCTGTGTTTTGCCTTTGTCAATCAATATATCTCATTCTTATACTTTGTGAAATGGGAGGATTGGGTAGTCCTGAAAAGGACTGTTTGGTAATCGTACCCATATGGCTCCGTTTAGTCTCATTTCACGACGCCCCCTATCGTCAGAGCATGGTCAGCGTCAGCAGCCTAACATGTTAGCCTATGGACGTTTTTTAAAAAAATCGTTAAAAATTCATTTTTTGTTTAAACGAAAAGCACATCCACCCCGACGTACGTTATCACTAGCTCTTTCATTGGAGCCCTCATGTCTCATTGACTTTTGAAAGTTCACCCACCGTAATTTTTCAAAATAGGTTGCAAGCTCGCCATTGCCTAAAGACACATGTGAAACAAGTCTAACTTTGGACTCAGTTTACCAAGCGATTTGAAGATTATAGGTCGAGCACACGAAACATAAAACGCATGAATTATCATAGATCACTTCTGCCTATTTCATTTTGTCCATTTCATCCAACCCCCCACCGTAATTTTTCCATTTAGTAAAAGCAAACATTTTGCCGAGTTTAGCAAAAACATGAATATTCATGAACGGTCAGACAATACAGCCTTTTAGTACGTAACGTATAGTGAATGGGAATGTGCGATGATCCGTTCAGGAGGTAGAGGTCAGTGGTTTGTGCTGGCAATGTTCACGCGAGCGAAAATGAGACAATCGGAGCAATATGTGTGTAGTCCTAGAAAGGACTGTGGTTGTCCTTGAAGGACTAGTGTAATCTTCCAGTGGTTGCATTATCTATTCTTGTTCTGTTGTCTTCTTTTTGTTTTGTATGGGTTTTACATTTTTAATGATGATAACGGTGATTGTGATACTGATAACTTAATGCAAATACCAGTTACACTGATAATTAAGTTATGATGTTGGTAATAATGATAATAATAGTAATTATACAACAATAATGATAATAGAGTAGGCCTGCGGTTACACTATGTGAAAGGGGAAGATTGGGGAGTCCTGAAAAGGACTGTTCAATAATCTGTTTTGTGTAGTCCTAGAAAGGACTGTGGTAGTTCTAGATGGACTGGTGTAATCTTTCTTCAGCCTGTATCACTAAAAAGAACTATAGCGCCGGTATTAGGGATAGGATGGGTAGTAGGAAGGGATTTCGAGCAGGTTGACTATCCGTTGTCAGGGTGGTAACTACAAGCCTACTATATTCTATATTTCTACATCACATTGGAAGCCGATAAAAGATGAAAAAGAAGAAGAATATGTGCTTTGACTACAGCATGATTGAATAGGAGATTAATGAATCATATTTGAATTTAGATTATCTTTAAATTAATTAGGTGGAAACATTTTGACGCATAGATTTGGTCATTTCTTCTCTATTACTGGTATATTCCCCCAGGTGCTTCTTTCCTATGCCTGTGCTGCTGTGTTTATTCGGGAAGGGATTTCCTTTAAGCAATGTGATTCTCATCATCGAAAATTAAAAAAATATCCCTTGTCATCTGCTATCACGCAGTCGTAGCGTATATGTTTCTCTCAGACGGCTCCTGAAAATGTTTTCACTGTACTTTAACCTTTTATGGAAGAGAAAATCATCAGTACTGAAATAAAGAACAAAATCATTTGTATTTTATCTCTCCGCGAACTATATAATTTTTAAAGGGTTATCGATGTGTGCTTGCGTGTGTGTGTGCGTGTGTGTGTGTGTGTTTGTGTGTGTGTGCGTGTGTGTGTGTGTGATAGAGTAAGGGTGTATAATTTAGAGACGGTGAGAGAAAGAAACAGATATATATTTAATGAGAGATAGAACGAAAGAGACAACGAAGAGGAGGAAATGTGTGCATGGATGCGTTGATGCGCGAGTGTTTATGTTGGTGAGTGTTACATGAAGATTGCACCATTACGTGTTAACAAAAGTAACGATGCATAACTTTATTTTTGATTTATCAATATCAAATATGTTAAGCGTTTTAGATTTTATAAAAAGATAATCTGCATTTGAGCAAGTGCGTAATGCCTATTTTGAAGACGCTTTAACTTAATCAATTTTGAGAGGGTGTATGATTTAGAGATGGTGAGAGAAAGAAAAAGAGAGATATTAAATGAGAGATAACACGAAAGGGACACAGAAGAGGGGGTAAAGTGTGCATGGATGCGTTGGTGTACGTGTGTATATTATGTGTGAGTGTTACAGGAAGATTGCGCCATAACGTGTCAATAGCTATAAGAAGTAAGATTTTCAAATGAATACTTACATACTCAGAATGCTTTATTATTAAAAACGGAAACGGTAATATGTTACTCCTTTTGAATTGAGGTCAATAGAAGACAACAAACATCATTTTGTAACACACCGCATGTTATTTACTTTTTTGGTAAATGATTTTGATTCTCAGAAAAAAAATCTTCTTCATTGTCAAGTTTAATTAGCAATGAACCACTGACTTCTCTGCAATTCTTTGCATTAAAGAAACAAAATATGTATATACACGGCAAATGAATCCTGAACCTTCTGAAAAACCTGATCACTCAAACCGCCTTATACCAATTCCACATTATGATCTGAAGCAGGGCATCTATTGCGACATCACTTGTAGACATACACCAGCGACGTATCTTAACATCACTCAGACAGTTATTTGATTTCGTGACAACAATGAACACGTTTGAAATATGATCAATTTACCCCTACTTTACACGCCTTAAAAAACAAAAAGAGTTGTTGAGACTAAAAACGCGCTATTGATGTTTGTATATCCTTTGTTTCAATTGAAGTCGCCAGACCTCATCGCCTGTGGTACATTAGACAATACAAGAATAAGTTAACAATTTATTTTCTATGATAACCTATTAACAGTACATTGAAAACTCACAAATAATACGTTAGAATAGAGATAGAGAATGATGAATCGAACATAGTTTTTTTAAAAGTAATTCCTATTCTTCCTATAGCGCATCAATTGTATACGTGTTGTTTTTAGTGATAAAAAAACGAGCTTACATTATGGGGCAATCACTGTAAACATTTTTTATTTTCCATCTCAGTTTTGTGTCACGCTGTGTTTTGCTTTTGCCCGATCAAAATATCCTATTCAACACTTGTCAATTTTGAAATTGTCAACCCTTTTTTGTGCATATAGAAGCATTCTGGAAGAGAAGGTTTTAAGCAACATATATATATTCAGTTTTCTGTTCCTGGTGTTTCAGTGGTTGCATTATCCATTCTTGTTCTGTTTTGTATGGCTTTTATTGCAAAATAATTTTATAATGATGATAACGATGCTGATTGTGATGATAATGATGATGATGATGATGATGATGATGATAGTGATAAAGTAATTGTTTGTGATACTGATAACAATAATAATACAAATACCAGTTACAAATAATAAATAAGTTATGACGATGATAATAGTAATAATTATATTAATTATACAGCAATAATGATAGTAGAGTAGGTTTGCTGTTGCACTATGTGAAAGGGGAGGATTTGGGAGTCCTGACAAGGACTGTTTGGTATTCTTTCTTGTGTATTCCTAAAAAGGACTGTGGTAGTCCCAAAAGGACTAGTAAGCTTTCCTGAGTTTCTCGTTCTAACAAGAACTATAGCGCCGGTGGTACACCCACAACAAAAAGTGAGTCACCCTTACTCAAATTGATGAGTCACTGGTTTGTCCGTACAGCGACACACTTGAAGGATCGGGTGAGTCACTATGACTCGATACAAATGAGTCTTAAAGACTCACTTGAAGTGAGTCTTAGATAAATAAGACTCATTTGTATCGAGTCATAGTGACTCACATGATCCTTCAAGTGTTTCGCTGTACGGACAAACCAGTGACTCATCAATTTGAGTAAGGGTGACTCACTTTTTGTTGTGGGTGCATCATGACATAGACCCCCCTACTCCCTAGGCCTATCACACACATACCATACCATGCCAGAGTCACTGTCCACATTTGCAATGGAAAATATATCCTAAAATATCACATTTTAGCGATGTAATCGGTGGTCCCGCTACCCGAATCTGAAAAATCTACTTTGTACGCACTAAATTAAGCCTTAACTTGAGATTTATTTGTCACCCATACTGTCACGAAACAATCTTGAATTAATTCGTTTTACATCAAATAACAAGGATCTATAGGAGTTTCGTTGTATAAAACAATGATGCAAGATCATGCATGTTTTCATTCGACACGGCTTCGTGCGAAACAGAATCTATAGTTAAGTTACAAACAGCCTCATCAACTCGAGTGCGGATATCGTAAAATGAACGCATGCATCATTTGTATAATAATCAGAAGATTCAGCCCACGAATCCAGTCATAAAAATCATCGTTTAAAACCATATGAATAATTATGCGTACCAATTTTTCACTAGCTGCAGTCAAAACTCTTCTGAATCCAAGATATAAGATGGCGACGTCGCGTCGTCGATCGGGAATTCAAATATGGCTCGAGAATGCGCATTTTGGATGACGTCACGAAAGCATGCGCGCGCATGCATACAGCCTCACTTTCAAGTTGACTCACTTTTTTCTTCTAAAATGCTCTTATGTCGATCTTGACTCATTTTTTACGACCATGTGAGTCAGTCGAAGCATTTTGCAAATGCGTCAGCTCATGATTGACACACTGGTGAAATATAAATGAGTCAATAGAGACTCATTCGTTGTTACTAATGAGTCAATTTACACCTGACTCACGAAAATTATGCTTAAATGTGTCAAATGACTCACTTTTTGTTGTGGGTGTAAGGTTATGACGGTTGGTAGGAAGGGGTTTCGAGCAGATTGATTATCCGCCGTTAGGATGGCAACTGTAAGCCTACTATACATTTACACCACCATGGAAGCCGATACTTATAAGAAGCATTTAATAATGATAATATTGATGATACCACCAATAGTGATAATAATAACAATAATAAAAAGAAAAGCAGAAGGAGAAGAAAGAGAAGAAAAAAATAAAAGAAGAAAAAGAAAAAGAAAAAGAATATGTGTTTAATATAAAATGTATATTATTCTTGAATTAATGAGGTGGAAACAATTTGGTTACATGTCGTATTTCCAAAGGTTCGTACTTCCGATGGTTAATAATTTTGAAGGTCCATAATTCTGAAGTTTCGTATTTCTGAAGGTTCGTATTAAAGTCCGAAGGTCCGTAATTCCGAAGGTTCGTATTTCCGAAAATGAGATAGGGTTCATAATTCCGAAAATGAAATAGGGTTCATAATTCGGAAAATGAAATAGGGTTAATAAATTGACACGGGAAAAATGAAAACGGGTTCATAATTCCGAAGGTTCGTGTTTCCGAAAATGAAAAAGCGTTCGTAATTTCGAAAATGAAAAAGGGTTCATAATTCCGAAAATGAAAAAGGGTCATAATTCCGAAAATGGAAAAAGGTATCTCGACAGCAAACAAACATTAACAAAAAATTAGGAGGCCGAGATAGCGCAGCCCTCTCTCCCCATCAGAGATTGGAGAGAGAGATAGAGAGAGAGAGAGAAAGAGAGAAAGAGAGAGGGAGAGAGAGAGGGAGACAGGGAGAAATATAGTAGAAGACAGCAAAAGACAACGGGACAATATGAAGGACAAAAGGAAGAGAGATAAATTAGAAAAGGTAATAAGTTTGAAATCGATGATAGAGAGTGAAAAGTACAGGGGAGGTGGGGGGTTATCATGATTTATTGATAAGGTAATACGAGGAAATCAAATCACCGATTTCGATTTATTTTCTGTTGATGGTCTTTTTGTGTGCTTGTTACTATTTTAGGTATTAGTTATTGGCTCCCCTCCCCTTTTTTCCCTTTTATTCATGGGGTTGACCATCCCCTCTTTTCAGGTTCTTTGCAGCCAAGTCGGAAACAAGTAACCGCATCTGAAATGACGTTCAGTTTTTACTTGTTGGGCAGCCTATTCCCAAGTGTGTAATCCCTGTAAATAATATTTAATGTCGTGCACTGGTCCCTTTTAAAAAGGGACAGTCGAGTCATCTGGGGGCACGGCACTTCAAGTGATGAAATGATGGCGGGAAAATGAAAGAAAAAGAGAAGAGATGAAAAGAAGGGAAAGGGGAAAAGAGAAAGAAGGGAATTATTCGAGCCCTTTTCGCACCCCCCTAACCAGCGGCTTCGCAAATTCGCATTGAATTTTCTGAGTAAGACCGGTGCCCCCCCCCCCCCATGGTGCCAGTGCCCCCACGATGGCTGGACCCTAGCTACGCCAATGTGTGTTTCTGATGATCTCCTTCTCTTCTTTTTAGTTTATTGTTTGAAGATCTATTATTTTTAAATTATTTTTAAATTAATTCCATAAATTGGGGTAAAACAAAAATATTCCACCTATATGAGCGACAGTGTATGAAAGCAATTCGTACATAGTTTATCATTCACATGGCCTGTAGAGGTTCGTTTTAAGAGAGAGAAGATGAAATGGTGTTAATGGAACGTGTCCCTAATAGCTTGTCAGAGAGAAGGAATATAAAGTTATAAAGGACATATGAGGCAGCAAAAAGGGGGCGCATTTTTCCCGATGTGAAAGGCTTTTTTCCATCACTGGACGGGCCAGTATAACATAGTACACTGTTAGAACGGTGTTTAAAATATCACTGTTTAAAAGAATGTTGTTTAAAAAAGTAAACAACGTTGTTCAAAATCGAAAAATCAGTGCTCGATTGACTTAAACAACTATGTATTAAAAGACAAAAATATTTAATTAAACAGAGTTGTTTAAAAAGTCCCGGGGGCGTCGTTGATATTTTCTCGATACGCGATTGCAATTTGCGCACACACATGCGATATGCACAAAGTACGTACATAGTGCTAGTGTGCACTGCAAGCGCTAGTGCAGTGCAGTGCAGACGAAAATGGCGGAACACGGGGCAAGGCGACGACTTGGTTCTTCTCGGCTTCGCCGATGGGATTTAGGTGAAGTTATAGAGACAAATAATAATGTTGTCTGTCACTGCCATGAATATGATGAACAAATGTTGAAGTAAATTGGCAAAAAGCTCTGCATGTTACAGTGTATAAATCGTTGTGATTATTGCAGGAGTGGTTCCAGTAGGTCATTTCACAAATTCAAACAACCAGATAATAACCATTAAACAGTTCTGTTTAAAATTTAAGCAACTCCTTTTAAACAACCCAGTTGTGCAGTAATACTGAATAAACAACAGTTGCTTAGTAATTTAAACATTATTGTTTTAAATTTAAACAACTTGCTTTAAACAACCGAGTTGTGCAATTTTATTACTAAACAACTGTTGTTTAAAAGGTTTCCTAATTTTTAAACAACTAAGTGTTCAAAATGTAAACAACCTTAATTTGTTAAATTTTTAAACAACGTTGAGCGATTCACCGGTTAACTCGGGGTTGTTTAAAATTTTAAACAACTTGTTTAATTTTTTTCTAACAGTGTAAGCCGACTGATTACTTATCTGATTATTTTTTCTATCATTTTCTCTGTCTTTATTCATTATTAAAAAAAATTAAAAGAAACGATAGGATAAAGAAAAAGAATAACATAAAAAAACATAAAAAGAGAGGAAGATAGAATGATGAAAACAAAGCATAACATAAGAAGAAATAGAAAAGAAAATGGAATGATGAAAGCAAAGAAGATAAGGAAAGATATAAAGAGAAAATATCATAACGTGAGGAAAGATATGAAGATAGAAGGAGGAAATAGTAGAAGAATAAAAACAAAGAATAGCATGAGGAACTATAGAATTATCCGGCGACCGCATTATTACCGGCCGTAATAATTAATTTGTTCCCTTTTATCTCTCTCTCCTTACAAAAAAAAAAAAAATGATAAGGAAAGGGGGAGCTGCTCAGACATTCAGGTCCCCCCCCCCCTCTCCCTGCTTTGTAATTACCTTATTCCCATTTTCGGAATTATGAACCCCATTTCATTTCCGTAATAAATTCTTTTTCACTTACGGACTTATATAATTTATTTTTATTTATTTATTTATTTGAACATATTTCATCAGGATAACAAGTTCAGAAAGGACTGGTTTACATCCTGGTCCTGAATTCTAAAAGCTTACACTAAAACATCAAAACAAAATAATCATACATATATAATGAGAATTGTTAAAATACTCCTGAAGTCATGATACAAATATTTAGTGACCATAATCTTGAGTAAAAACCAAGTCAAGAAAACATGATATTTAATTTAATAAATATATAAAAACACAATAATGGAATCAAGTAATCAACTAATCTATTCAAAATCAAAACTCTATCACACTACAAAATTAACTTATATCATGAAGTACCAAATTAAACTTAAAGCAAAAAGAGCAAAAACAACGATGATATTATTCATAATTTGCTGAAATAGGTTTTCTTATACATGTTTTTAAAACAGTCGATGGATTGTGCATTGTCTAGGTTAGAGGGTAAATTATTCCATACTTTGCCGCCTTCGTAACGTAAACTATTCTTGAAAATTTCAATATTTGGTTTGGGAAGGACAACACTCATGGAGTTAGCAAATCTCGTATTCATTGGATGCCGTTCAAAAACCATGTCAATAGCATTGCACAAACGTAATGGAGCGTAGCCATGGATACATTTATACATTATACAAGCAAGAAAAAAGTTGCGTCTTTCTTCTAAAACCTGCCATTTCAACTTTTAACAATATCAAGACCACTTTCATTAAAATCAAAATTCCGTTCAACTATCCTTGCTGCTCTTTTTTGTAATCTAAAAATAATGTTCTTGTTATATACAGAACAACTCCCCCATATCGAGCATGCATAATCTGATGTTGGTTGGATTATACCTTTATACATTTTATTCAACACATTCGTGTCGGTGAAATTACTGGCCTTTTTCAAAGAAAATATTGTATAAGCTAAACGATTTACTGAGCTTCTTTACATGAATATTTCAGGTTAGGTTTTCGTCCAATTCAATTCCTAAGTACCTAATGTTTTTTCCATCCAAAGAAAAGTTTTAATCCTGAATAGTTTGTGAGTTGCGTTTCATTGACATACTGTAAGTTTTTTAATGTATTTCTTTCATACCACCTACTGATTTCCTCTAGATCAGCCTGCAGCTTATTATCCCTAATAACTTCAATATTCTTATCAGAAATATATATATAACAACGTCATCAGCATATATATTGCACGAACATCAGGCGCGCCGGAAGCAGTTTGGGATGGGGGGGGGGGCAAACATTCCAGGGGGCTCACCTTCCAGGGGCAGTGACGTAATGAGAACAAACGTTCGGAAGGGGGGTGGGGCAGACGAAAAATCTGCATCACCACCAGTCTTACATGTGACATGCAGGTCCCGCTGAACGTTTTTCAAAGTGGAGTATTAACGATCAGGTAGAGCGTAAATTGGCGTGGGGTCCAGGGCATAAGTCTCGGCAGGGGGTAAAGGGGCTGAGCCCCCGGAAGCTCAGGGGTTTTTAGGTATTTACTTAATTTAATGAGCATCCAGGGGCCCTCTTTAAGGCCATTGACGTGTTCCAGGGAGGGGGAGAGCCCCCAGAAGCTCAGAGATTTTAATATTTAACTAAGATCGGATGAGCATCCAGGGGCCGCCTTAGGGCCCTTGGTGAGGTACACGGGGCAGAGCCCCCGGAAGCTCAGGGGTTTTAGGTATTTAATTACGGTCAGATGAGCGTCCTGGGGCAGAGCCCCCGGAAGCTCAGGGGTTTTAGGTATTTAATTACGGTCAGATGAGCATCCGGGGGCCCGCCTTAGAGCCCTTGGTGGGGTCCAGGGGCAGAGTTCCTGGAAGCTCGGGGGTTTTAGGTATTTAATTACGGTCAGATGAGCATCCAGGGGCCATCCTTAGGGCCCTTGTGGGGTCCAGGGGGCATAACCCCCAGAAGCTCGGCGTTTTTAGGTATTGAATTACTGTCAGATGAGCATCATGGGGGCAGAGACCCCGGAAGCTCAGGGGTTTTAGGTATTTAATTACGGTCAGATGAGCATCCAGGAGACCGCCTTAGGGCCCTTGGTGGGGTTCGGGGGCGGAGCCCTCGTAAGCTCTGGGGTTTTAGGCATTTAATTACGGTCAGATGAGCATTTTTTATACCTTATATGTGACATTGGCATGTCACTTATTTTTTCTCTCCGTCTTTCTTTCTCTTTCTCTTTAACATACTTTTTCAAAAAGTGAGGGGGGGGGGGGGGGCTCGAGCCCAGCCACTTTGCAGACCATGACACAAAGGCTTCTAAATGAGCGTATTTTTCGCCCGACTGTAATTTGGGAACTTTGCATAAAAAGGTATGACTTACCCCAAAATGGAGAAAAAATACCGGAAAATCTTGTCATAACAGCAACATTTGTAAATCACTGGTATCGAATAAGAAATACACCCCCCCCCCCCCCATCAGTACGCCAGCGTTCAGGGGCTCATGTCTTCTCACCCCTATAACAAACAAAAAACAGACACACTTTCCCATTCTCGCACAATATGTCCACGATATGCGCGTATCGCTAAAGACCTCCATTGATAAATACCGTATAGGTGGCATGCGCAATGTTTATGAAATTTAATTCCTGTGAACTTTCCTTTTCTTTGATGGAATTGTATATGTGATTTGATTCAGGTTTTTGTTATTGTTATGTTCTTTTGGGTTAAAAATACAAATCATGTTTACTCCTTTACTGCTTTTTTTTTTTTTTGGAGGGGGGGGGGTTTGGGGGGGGGGGGGGCAAAAATGTGTTTTGCCCCCCCCCCCCCACTTCCGGCGCCTATCACGAACATGATCTTAGACATTCACTTATATCATTAATAAAAACAAGAAAAAGTAATGGACCCAGTGCACTGCCCTGGGGTATTCCAATAGACAGACTCTTTTAAATTAGACAATTTCTCATGAAAATAAACAGTTTGCTTTCTACCAGACAAGTAGTTCGAAAACCATATCAACTTATTATTCTGAACACCATATCTTTCCAATTTCGCAGTAATAACTTATTATCGATACAGTGAAAATATTTCGATATATCGAGGAAACAAGTACCAACCATTTCACGTTCATTAAAAGAATCATACCAATCATCTAATATCTTATGTAAACATGCTGTTGTCGAGTGGTTCGATAAGAAAGCATATTGATCAATATTTATAAAGTTGTGTTTTTGAAGATATAAAAGTAATTGACTCTGAATTTCTTTTTCCAGTAATTTTGCTAAGTGACATACCACCGAGATGGGCCAATAATTAGTCATATCCCCCGAATCCCTTTTACCCTCATAAATGGAAGTGGTTCGTGCAATCCTCCAGTCTTCCGGTATAATCCGCTTAACAGACTTTCATTAAACAATACACTCAGAGAGGTACCTATATAAGGCGATGCTATTATTAGTAGTTTGGTATCACAACTTAAAATATCAAGACTTGAGTCACTCGATAGCTGGGAAAGGATCTTTCTAACCTTTTCAACTGTAACTGATTGGAATCCGAAAGTGTATGTGCTATCAGGATGATTCCATATAAAAACATCATTTTTAAATGAATCAGAAATTTGCTTTCCTATATTTACAAAATATTCATTAAAATATCACCATTCAAATTATTGGTAGATTTCCGTCTTATAAACTTATTTATTTATTTCCATAATTTCTCATAACCCTTTTTCATTTTCGGAACTATGAACCCTTTTTCATCCTCGAAATTATGAACCCTTTTTCGTTTACGGAATTACGAACCTTCGGAATTTTGAACCATATTTAAATTTCGGAAATATGAACCCTAATTCATTTTTGGAAATAAGAATCCTATTATTCATTTTCGGAATGATGAACCTTTGGATAAACGAACATTTGGAACAACAAACCTGCGGAATAACAAACCTTCGGAATATTGCAACTGTTGTTCGGAATTATGAACCCTTTTTCATTTTCGGAATTATGAACCCCTAGGCATGGGAATTTGTGTTTCGCAATTATGAACCTTCGGGAAATCGAGTGCCCCTAATATTTTAACGCATACATCTGGTCATTTCTTCTAGTCTATTAAACAGCGGCACAGGCAAAGGAAACAAGCACCTACGGAAAACGATACCAGTATCGTTTTCCGTAGGTGCTTGTTTCCTTTGCCTGTGCCGCTGTGTTTGTCCGGGATTTCCTCCAATCAAGTTGATTTTTATCTCCGGAAAAAAAAATTCATGTTATCTGCTATCATGCAGTAGTTGCGTTCATGTTTCTCTCAGACGGCTCCTGAAATTGTTTTCATTGCACTTCACCCTTTATGGAAGACAAAACATAAGTGTGATTTGTCTCTGCGCAAATAGTATAATTCACAAAGGTCATCGATGAGTGCGTGCATGTGTGTGCGTTTGTATGAAAGAGAGAGAGAGAGAGAGAGAGGGTGTATAATTTAGAGATGGTGAGAGAAAGAAACAGAGAGAAATTAAATGAGAGATAGAACGAAACTTACGAAAGCGACATAGAACAGGGGGTAACATGTGCATGGTTGAGTTGTTGTGCGTGTGTGTGTGCTTGTGTGTGTATGTGTATGTGAGTGTTACAGGGAGATTACGCCAAAACGTGTTAATATCGAAAGAATCATAATCTTTTTAAAGCTAAGATTTAAGTAACAGCTTTGTTATAATATGCTAATCATACCATCATCATGAACTAATTAATTTATTTTCATATTTTAAGTCCAGTTTATTTGATACGAGTAACAATCATATATTTATTTTAAAAGAGTCTCGTCAAGACATCTAAGCAATATATTCTGAGCTGATAAAGATGTGTCATACAAAAGGACACTGTATTCAATTAGGTTATCCCGATCGTATTGTGATATAATGATTTGACAAACATTTAATTTATGATAAATTAATAAATACATCTCAAAGGTTATTCAGGCACGGCCAAGATGTTGGGTCTTGAAGAGTACGTCGATAAAAGCAGCAACCGGACACCTTATTTTCCTCCAAGTTTCAATTTAAATTCCTACGTCCGACTTAAATTTACCTGAGCTAAGCACTGCCTTGTCTGATCATAGTGAAATAAGTGAGATTTTCAAATAAATACTAACATACTAAGAATGCTTAATTATTTTCTAAAAGGAGCATTTTAAGTTACTCCTTTCAACTTGAGGTTGATTGAAGAAGAAAAAATATACACACACACTTACATATATATATTATATATAATTTTGTAACACACCAGCACGATATTCACTTCTTTATTAAATAATTTTGATTCTCAGAAAAATCTCTTCTTCATTGTCAAGTTTAGTATTAAAGCCATGAACTGCTGACTTCTGTGCATTACAGAAAAAGATGAATCTTGAACCTTTTGAAAAACCTGAATACTCAAAGCGCTTTTAATACCAATTCAACTTTATGATCCAAAGCACGTGATATATTGCGACAATTACTCAGACAATAATTATATGATATCGTGAAACGAATTAACATTTCTGAATTATGAAGTACGCCTTAAAAATCAAAGAGGACAGCCACTCTGACAATTGCACGATTTTGGTTCGCGCATAGTTTGCGCATTGTTTCGTGCCACGTTCTTACCACAACGGGAAGCGTTCGCGGAACATGCGGGAGGATGAGGGCCAATGCGGGACAAGAATTGAAATTCGTGGCACAATTTTCAACATGTTTAAAATTTGGGCACGACAAAATTGATGGACGACTTTAGTGAACACTTCGCGATCTATGCGTATTCTATACGTATCCTACCCGTGTCAGTACTGACCGGTGCGTGCCAATGGCCGAGTCGCACGCATGTTTACGACCAGTTCACGAAAGATTTACGAATACTATGCTCACAATTTGCGCATCGGCTGCACATACTTCCCGCATCGGCTGCGCATATTTCCCGCACAGTTATCACATTACTTGCGCATGGTTTACGCATGCGCAATACGTGATCAAGAAAGGTTGTCACAAATCACGCTTCATCATGACATCCAGGATGATTACTAGTAGCTCCTCCTCTTATGAGGCTGAAATGCCTGAAGTTGAAAAGAAGCAGGTTGTAGAGCCAGAGGATCACACTAAACCACAGTGTAGTCCCTCTAAGGTGCAACACAAGGGCGAAAAGAGAAGGTCGAAAAGGGATATCCCAGTCTTCAACTGGACTGATGAGGCAAGAAAGACGGTAGCTGAATACATCATCGAGAAACCACAGCTTTATGACAAAAAGCAAAAGGAGTGGTTAAATAAAGCCGCCAAGACAAGACTGTGGACTCAAGCAGGAGCCCAACTTGACCCCCCTGCCACTGGTAAGTGTCTTTTCTTTAGCCACTCGGCTTGCCATGCACGTATTACATATCAAACCTCTTCTTGGTACGTTGCTGTATGATTTATTAGTCATATTTTGCACAAGGCATACAAGAGGTGAGAGTGTATAACTTCATTTTACAATAAGTTTCTTCACATTTTAATCATCCAGTTCACGCGTGGTAGCCACGGAGGATTATATATATGTTGTTCGTGGTGGTATGTGGTATTGTCCCCGTATTGTCTCATCCCCCGAACATTAGACAATCCTCCGTGGTTACAGACCTAATCCAGGTCAAATGTTAACAATCATTTTTGTAAAGGTTAAAGACCAGTTTTGGAAACGCTCCCCTCTCAAAAAATGAGATGGAAGCTCGTATTACCAATCATGTGAAAGAATATGTTTTTACTAATATGTGATGGTACAAATTTTGCCCGGAAATCACCTACTAATTGATATATTTGGTAATGTATTATATATATCCGGACTGGATAGATATAGGGTAGTCCCATATACATATTTTTCTGCGTATAGCTATGCTTGTAACTTTATCAAGACTGGGCCGAATTTCTTATCATTTTGATGATTCCAGAAATTTGCAGTACACACCAATACTTATATTGTAGATGGTCAACCTTTTTGATCAATTCAACAACGTTTCTTTCACAGTGCAATCGCATGACCAGAACTGGTCTTAACCTACCTTTGGTCCCTGCAAATACTGGAATATATCATTATAATTTTACGAAACACCTGTAATATGTATTTTCCTTATAGTTATAACCTGGGAATTGTAGGGGAAAAGTTCAACTTCACGTTACTGTGATTTCACTGTTCTTTTATAACTAAAATATATTGTATTTACATTTTAGGCGACCAGTGCAAGAAAATGTATGAGAATATGCGCACCCGACTAGGGAAGATTCTAAAAAAAGAGACGAAGAGTAGATCTGGACAGGCCAGCAGAACCGTAAGGGATGAAGAGATCGTATCCACCTGGGCATTCCTGAAAAAACACATTGTACGCGGCGAGACCGTTGCAAGTGACAAGGTATGTAAATTAACAAAATAAAGTTGATGCAATTTATAAATTACATATAATTTCAAGTTCGTCAAAGATTACACATAATTTATAGATATGACCTATCGTATTTGCCACATGCCTGATCTGGGCATTAAAGAGATTGCTGAAAGAAATACTTTAAAAATCCACTTATTTTTGTGTTGCCTATATCATTCATTATTTGTATGTTTATCGTATCATTATCATAAATATTTTTCGAACAGTTTGACAGCCCAGGGACGCCGGAATCCGATAGAGTGTACGTGTTAGAGGAGCAGGGACATGACGTTTCTTCAGAAGGATCTGAGGACCTTCCATTATTATGTGGGAAAGGGCATGTCAAGAAGTATAAACGCCCCGAAACGCTTTCAACAGCGAGTAGATCTACTTCTGGGACCCGGACCCCTGTCTCTGAACCAGTCATGCAGAGCAACCTAAACGAAGCTTTTCAACAGGTATGGCAAACGAAATTAATATGTTTCGTTCTTTGGAATTAATATATAGGAGGCGCGATAGCTCAGTCGGTAAAGCAGTGGTCTCGTAATCCGGTGACCCGGGTTCGAAACCAAGACGATGCGCTAGTGCCCTTTGGTAAGGCATTAATCCTCACTACCAGGTCCCTCGCAGAGGACCTAAAGCCGGCGGCCGCCTGGTTGCTTACTTACAAGCATTTATGCTTTCTTAGAAGTCAGGTAAAATAACTATCACATCACATATAATATAAATCAATATGTATTTCATTAATTTGTATGTCATTCCTTATCAATTTATTAAAAAAACAAATATTATGTATAAATAAACATATAAGAATTAATTAATATATATTTCTTTCTTTGAAATTATCCTTAAATTTTGCCATTGCTGCATGGGATTAACACATGTGATACAATTAAATTTGTATTCATTTGTTTCAGGTACTGTCGAAAGCAGACACCCTTGGGAAAACTGCAGCCCTGTCAGGGCAAAGGAAAATTGTCAATGATTTCGCCTGTCTATTAGAGTGTCACATGCAAAAGATTCCGGAAGAAAATTGGGACAGGTTTGAAATCGAATGCTTGATGCTCATACACAGATTCAAGCAGCCTTCGCAGTACCCCTGGCAAAAACAGCAGCAGCAGCCTGTGTCCTGGCCCAAATCACCATCACAGGAGTGGCCACCTGCAACTCGCTGGTCAAGCTACGCCCAGTGGCCAGCAAACCCTCCAGCAGCAAACCAGGTATCTTACAGCCAATTGATGCCTGCTGCATCTTCTGCAGTAGCGGTGCAAGGACCCTCCCATGCATTCCACCATTCTCCAGCAACTGCAACCTTCAGGCATTCAAATGAGAAGGCGGAATGAGGCGGAATGAGGCGGAATGACTGTTTTATTAAAACAGAATATGACTCTAACGTTTTTATGACTTGTTTTTGTTTGTATTTCCATATAAAGAGCTACAGGGGGAAGTGACTATTTTTTCTTGTTTTCCAGTGTTGAAATGATTCGGTGTTAACAAACAGTTTATGTGAGGACGAAGTAGTTCATTTCATGGGACAGTTCGTAAAAAAAATTGCCTTAGCATTATTCTGTTTAGTGTAGTAAAATAAACCAAAAAAATATTACTTGTTCATAATCATGTCAATGAAAAGAATACGCGTAACATTTCGTTGTTTTGCAAATCCTTTATTAGGGTTTACTTTCATCACAGATAATCACAATCACTGGAGCAATCGAAAAATATGCCCGGACGAAAATTGCATGAATACTACCTGAAATGAAAGCGATCTGGTAGTGTTTTTTGTTGTTGTTGTTGTTGAACATTGAATATCATTACAGAAAAGTGTTGAAATGATTCAGTGTTAACGAAAAGTTTACGTGAGAACGAAGTTCTTCTTATCATTACAGTTCGTATGAAATTTGCCTTATACTTTAGCATTATACTATACAGTAAATATATAAATATATATATATTGTATTGTTTTTTAACATTGAATATCATGTATAGAAAATAAACATGAAAAACCGTCTACATACAAAATTAAAGAAGAGGTAAGTTACAATACTGTCCATTATTTTTGTTTTTACCACAAATCGATAACATAGATTAAGAATGACATAAGTTACAATACTCCAAACTTTGCAGGTTTTGAATAGTATCTGACTTTGACATCTGCGGTTACCTAATTTGTACTTTTAACCAAATATGGTTAACTTACTGGACACCTTTGTAAAATGATTCGATATGTTAGAAAAACAGTAGCTTTAGCACAATTTCCCCTATTTATGTGTTCATTGGTTATTCTTGTTGTCATTAAATTGTTTTTACCGAATTTACTCGCTTAAAGTAGTCATTTATTCATTTGATCTACCATAATACCAGTAACATATGTAACTATCATTCGGAAATACATGTTGTATGTTAAATTGTGAATTTCACGTACCCTGATCGGTGGTTTAGTAATAAATCATAATCCCATGCAAATGGAATCTTTCTATATGGAGAGTAATTTTAATGATATGACGGTTTATTTATTGCATTTATCATTGATGCTAGAGATAAACTGTATTTGAAATCATTATAACTATTCCCCAAATAGAATAACACCTCTATTCCCTCACATTCCCGTTAAATGAATCGTGAATTCCATCTCCATTTCGTGGGCTATCGAAGCCACTTGAAGAGGAAGATACAGTCCAAACGTAGTAATGTGACAGACATTCTCGTTGTTTCTTTGCCTCCTTCGTGAAAGTGTTGCCTTGCAGAGATCTTAACTCGTGAAAGGTAAGGTCCTCCCTCCATTAGACCAACCTTTGTAAAGGATTTAGAGATGTTCTTGAGAAAATTAGAGTTGCATGACGTATGGAGTAAAAATAATCCGGATTTAAAACAGTACACGTTTAGGCAAAAGACACCACCGGTTCAAAATCGTTTAGACTATTGGTTTATTTCAAATCAATTGGAACAAGCTGTATCTACTTGAGAAATAATGCCGTATATCACTCCTGATAATGCAGGAATCATTCTGAGAGTTAAGTTTGTAAAGACAAATTATAAGCATGGAAGGTAATATTGGAAATTAAATAATAGTCTTTGTTCAGATAAAAAGTTTTTGGAAAGTATGGTAAATGAAATCAATTTGATTAAAAGAGATTTGGAAAATATATTTGACAAGAAATTGTTATTTTGGGATTATTTGAAAATGAAAATGAGGGCATACGCAAATACATTTTCGAAGGAAAAGGCAAAAGAAAAGAAAATGAATATTCAAGTTGGAAAGTGAATTTAGGTTTCCATTGAAGTTGGAAGAAACGGAGGAAAAGAAAAAAAAACAATTAAAGAAATTGCATGAGGAGTCTATAGAAAGTATCAAGATTAGGCCACGAGCTGCGTGGTACGAGGAAGTAAAAACAAGGAGTATTCCAAATAGGAGGAAAACCGTGGTAAGGGAATTGTATGATAAAATGAATGTGTTGAATATGACAGGAACATAATTTTGGCGATTATTAGGAAATGTTATACAAGTTTATATGCTGAAAAGGTAAGTTTTTTTAATGAGGACACGAACAATTTTTTTCTTCAAAAATGATAAAATATTAAATGAAAATGGAAGGAAAGCATGTGAAGGTAAAATAACAAAAGATAAGTGCTTTAAAGGTATTGAAGGCTATGAAATTAACAAAAGTCTCCTGGCAATGGTGGACTTACAGTTAAATTTTATATTACGTTTTGGTCAAATATCGGAAATATTTTGGTAGATGCTTTAGATGAAGGTTATGTCATGGGAAGTTTATCCATATCACAAAAACAAGGGGTTATTACTTTGATTGAGAAGGAGGGAAAGATCCTCGATACATAACAAAGTATAGGCTGATTACATTATTAAATGTTGATTGAAAAATGTTGTCAAAGGTGTTAGCTATAAGAATTAGGGTGTACTTGAGGAAGTCATACACAAAGACCAGGTGGGCTTTATAAATAATCGTAATATTGGAGAAGCGGTACGTTTAATTGATATATATATATTTTTTTTAATGAGGAGTCAGATGATAAAACCTGTAGTTATTTAATTGCGATTGATTTTGAGAAAGCATTCGACTTCGTATCTCATACTTTCCTCTTTCCTCTTTATATGTCGAGGAAAAACAACTGTATTTTAATTCTAAGATTGATTTGTATTGTTTGGAATCAATTTAGTGTTCTATAGTGCGCTCTGATTGGTCAATTGGATTTAGCTCCATTTTGAATGAAACCGATTTGGATTTAGCTCCTTTTGGAATGAAACATGATATTGTACCTACAACTTTGCATATTTCCTGGTAAAATTTGATGTAGTGCATTTCGTTCCAATGTCTAAAATGATTATTTCTAGACGAACAAACTAATTTTTATTTAGCTCCTTTTAGAATCAAGCTTATATCATGTACTGTTAAAAATAATCTCGTCAGATGTTTTAACGGAAAAGTAAACTGAGTTTGATATAATCCATGTCTTATCACAGTAAAAGAAGTAAGATTTTCGAATGAATACTATCATAATAAGAATGCTGAGTTATTATTAAAAACGGAAATGATAATATGTTGCTCACATTTACCTTGATTTAAATTAAAAAAATATATATATATAATTTTGTAACACACTCACACGGTATGTTCTTTTTCGGTAAATGATTTTGATTCTTAGAAAAATGTTTTTCCTTCATTGTTAAGTTTAGTTAGCCATGAACCACTGACTTCTCTGCACATCTTTGCATTAAAGAAAAAATATGTATATAAACGTCAAATTAATCTTGAACCTGCTGATAAACCTAATCAATTAAACTGCTTAACCAACTCAACGTAATATAATATAAAGCACGGGATCTAATGCGAAATCACTTTTGAACATACTCCAGCGACATGTTTAAACATAACTCAGACACTTATTTGATATCATGACACCAAATAACATTTCTGAATTATGATCGATTTACCCCCTCTTTACACGCCTTAAAACAAAAGAGTTGTAAATGGTGATAACACGCGATTGATGTTTGTATATCCTTTGTCCGAGACTGGACGTCACGCACAAGCACACAACTACCTGAAATGGAAATCAATAGGGACTTTTAGATTTGCACGAAGAGAACTCGGACTGCTACACGTGACATCCTCTTATGGCAATGTGATGTCACATGTGGTAGTCCATGTTCTCATCGTTCAAATCTAAAAGTCTCTAATGTTAAAAAATTAACTGCAAATAATGTCAATAACCTATTGTATTGCAAATGCAATAATGCTCGGATCACAGAGTAATTCATTGTAATGGTCGCATTACAGTAATTGACGCACAAGGCTTTTGAATTTGTGTTGTTGATTTGTTGAAAATCTTGGCGATCGTTTTATAGTTTACAATTTCTCTTTTTTTTCTTCTTCATAATTATATGGTTGACTAAAATAGACAAAAGTAGATAGTAATCAAATCTAAACCACAAAACTATAAAGAAGTTTTGCCCACCTTAGTGCATACGGATGGAAAAGATATCTATCTTTAGTCATCCCAGTTCTATAAAATAGTCAATTTATTTCGAACTTATCTGTGCATATATATATAATTCGGTAAAAGATGCAATCTGACATTATATACTAGTATAGAAATGGCGTTTACACGATTGGTAATGGATAAACAAAAGCCTGCTTGCTGCTTCGTGTTTCCTTCATAACAATGATACAAAGACAGCATGTTTGTTTAAAGGGAACTTTTTTGAAGAAAGTTATATACAGATTTGACATACATGAATTATGATTAATTAATTAATACATCTCAAAGTTTAGTCAAGCTCGGTCGAGATGTTTCGTATTCGAGAGTATGTCGATAAAAGCAAGAACCGGACACATTATTCTCCTCAAAGCTTTATTTAGATATCCACGTTCGACTGAGTAGTCTGAGCTTAGGATCTTTCTTGTCTTATCACAGTAGAAGAAGAGAGATTTTCAAATGAATACTAACATAATCAGAATGCTGAATTATTATCAAAAACTAAAATGATTTATGTTACTCCATTTTAACTCGAGTTCAATCTGAGAAAAAAAATTGTAACACACTCACACGGTATGTTCTTTTTCGATAAATGATTTTGATTCTCAGAAAAAAGTTTGTCCTTAATAGTTAGCCATGCACCACCGACTTTTTTCCACATCTTTGCATTAAAGAAAAAATATGTATATAAACGTCAAATGAATCTTGAACCTGCTGATGAACCTGCTCGATCAAAAGCACTGGATCTATTGCGAATTTCACTTTTGAACATACACCAGCGACATGTTTAAACATAACTCAGACAGTTTTTTTTATATCATGACACCAAATAACATTTCTGAATTATGATCGATTTACCGCCTCTTTACACGCCTTAAAACAAAAGAGTTGTAAATGGTGATAACACGCGATTGATGTTTGTATATCCTTTGTCCGAGACTGGACGGCGCGCACAAGTACACAACTACCTGAAATGGAAATCAATGTAAAGAAATCAACTGCAAGCAATTTCAATACCCTATAAAGCACGGGATCTATTGCGACATCACTTTTGAACATACACCAGCGACATGTTTAAACATAACTCAGACGGTTATTTTACATCGTGACCCAAATAACATTTCTGAATAATGATCGATTTACCCCCTCTTTACACGCCTTAAAACAAAAGGTTGGAAATGGTGATAACACGCGATTGATGTTTGTATATCCTTTGTCCGAGACTGGACGGCGCGCACAAGTACACAACAACCTAGAATGGAAATCATTGTAAAGAAATCAACTGCAAGCAATTTCAATACCCTATTGTATTGCCTATGCAATAATGCTCAGATCACAAAGTATTTCATTGTAATGGTCGCATTTCAGTAAGTGACGCACAAGGCTTTTGAATTTGTCTTGTTGATTTGTTGAAAATTTTGGCGATCGTTTTATAGTTTACAATTTCTCTTTTTCTTCTTCTTCATATATGGTTGACTAAATATACAATAATAGATAGTTATCAAGTCTAAACCACAAAACTATATAGAAGATTTGCCCACCTTAGTGCATACGGATAGAAAAGATATCTATCTTTAGTCATCCAAGTTCTATAAAATAGTCAATTTATTTCGAACTTATCTGTGCATATATGTATATATATATATATATATATATATATAATTCGGTAAAAGATGCAATCTGACATTATATACTAGTATAGAAATGTCGTTTACACGATTGGTGATGGATAAACAAAAGCCTGCTTGCTGCTTCGTGTTTCCTTCATAACAATGATACAAAGACAGCATGTTTGTTTAAAGGGAACTTTTTTGAAGAAAGTTATATACAGATTTGACATACATGAATTATGATTAATTAATTAATACATCTCAAAGTTTAGTCAAGCTCGGTCGAGATGTTTCGTATTCGAGAGTATGTCGATAAAAGCAAGAACCGGACACATTATTCTCCTCAAAGCTTTATTTAGATATCCACGTTCGACTGAGTAGTCTGAGTTTAGGATCATTCTTGTCTTATCACAGTAGAAGAAGAGAGATTTTCAAATGAATACTAACATAATCAGAATGCTGAATTATTATCAAAAACTAAAATGATTTATGTTACTCCATTTTAACTCGAGTTCAATCTGAGAAAAAAAAAATTGTAACACGCTCACACGGTATGTTCTTTTTCGATAAATGATTTTGATTCTCAGAAAAAAGCTTCTCCTTAATAGTTAGCCATGAACCACTGACTTTTATCCACATCTTTGCATTAAAGAAAAAATATGTATATAAACGTCAAATGAATCTTGAACCTGCTGATGAACCTGTTCGATCAAAAGCACTGGATCTATTGCGAAATTACTTTTGAACATTCACCAGCGACATGTTTAAACATAACTCAGACAGTTATTTGATATCATGACACCAAATAACATTTCTGAATTATGATCGATTTACCGCCTCTTTTCACGCCTTAAAACAAAAGAGTTGTAAATGGTGATAACACGCGATTGATGTTTGTATATCCTTTGTCCGAGACTGGACGGCGCGCACAAGTACACAACTATACCTAAAATGGAAATCAATGTAAAGAAATCAACTGCAAGCAATTTCAATACCCTATAAAGCACGGGATCTATTGCGACATCACTTTTGAACATACACCAGCGACATGTTTAAACATAACTCAGACGGTTATTTTACATCGTGACCCAAATTACATTTCTGAATAATGATCGATTTACCCCCTCTTTACACGCCTTAAAACAAAAGAGTTGTAAATGGTGATAACACGCGATTGATGTTTGTATATCCTTTGTCCGAGACTGGACGGCGCGCACAAGCACACAACTACCTGAAATGGAAATCAATAGGGACTTTTAGATTTGCACGACGAGTACTCGGACTGCTACACGTGACATCCTCTTATGGCAATGTGATGTCACATGTTGCAGTCCATGTTCTCATCGTTCAAATCTAAAAGCCCCTAATGTAAAAAAATTAACTGCAAGCAATTTCAATACCCTGTTGTATTGCCTATGCAATAATGCTCGGATCACAGAGTATTTCATTTGAATGGTCGCATTTCAATTAGTGACGCACAAGAGATGTGAATTTGTGTTGTTGATTTGTTGAAAATCTTTGCGATCGTTTTATAGTTTAATTTTTCTCAACCTTTTTCTTCATAAATGGTTGAATAGAATAGACAATAACAAATAATAATCAAGTCTAAAATACAAAACTATAAAGAAGATTTGCCACCCTTCGGGCAAACGGATAGAAAAGATAACTATTTTTAGTCATCCTAGTACTATCAAATAGTCAATTTATTTTGAAGTCATCTGCGCAGATATATATATCTATATAATTCGATACAATTTGTGTTTTTGGCATGCTAAATTAGTATATTAATGGCATTTTATTGGTGATGGATAAACAAGAGGCTTGCTGCCACAGTGCTAATCCCTATTGTGCCAAGCCAAAAATCCCCCAGTGGCAAATTTATAACGAGATAATCGGATTAACGCGATGGTACTATAAAAAGCGCGTGGAAAACACTAGGCACAGTCCAATGAGCATGAACAATAATTGCTATTACAGATGCGTGCAAACATGCGAGAAGCAGAGACGCAGTAGCTTGCTCGTGAGTAAAAAGCACTATAAAAGTAGCGTGTATGCAGCCTTATGGCAGACTATGAGTTAACTGGATAGTTGAGTTCTTTATTTCAGATCGCAAATGCCTTCAAAGTGAATTGTTATTACTCTTATTCTTATCTATGACATTTCTAGTGCCCTTTTAGAACCTAAAATTACTATGGTCATTTAGATCCCAAAATGTGTCAAATTTAGCCACTAAGATCACACCAATTCAGCTCTCATGACTTAAAAAATAAATACGGTGACCGTTAATTAATTATTTAATTTGGTTGTGCGTAATATAACCAACACGAAAATGCCAACAAAAAGCCAACATCGGCATTGGCTGAAATACGACGTAAAAGGCGCTATTTCGTTTTTTCAACGGCTTTTTCAAATTATATATTATTGTGGTGGTACACAATTATTAGAAAAGCCGTTATATTTATGGATATTTCAGCCGTCTCTGAACCGATTTTCATCAAACAAAGATGATTTTGTCATTTAAATTGTATGTTCTTTCAAATATGACACTCAGTTTTTCATTATCTCCCCCCAAAAAAAATTCAGTAGCGCCCTCTGCAGCAGAACTCAACTTTCCCTTTAATGTCGCCTAAAAACTGTTAATGTTGTACTACAGCATATGTGTGTGTGTCTCTTTACAGCCGTAAGTGATTCACTAATGGCTTGACATGTACATATTATCGGCTGAAATCAAGAAGTGATGTAAATTAATTAACATCGCTCTGGCTCTTGTCATACAAATATCTTACGAAGGGGTATTTTGCCATCATATTCTTGTACATCACACTAGAACAGAAAAATGATTATCAGCATTTTCATGTCATGAAACAAAACATTTTTTTGTTTTTAATGTTCTTTTCTTGGTGACCTTACTCAAATTCACAATCAGCTGAAAAGAACAAAGTGTGCACCATGTTCTTCATATTAAAAAAGTTGTCCCTTTTCCACTTTGCTCAGAAAAAAACTCTGAATTACAAGTAAAAAGCTTGCCTTTGACCCTGTAAATTGATGCTAAAAGTAATGGAAGACGTGAGATAATTATCATGAAATCAGATGTTGATGGGAGAAAAGTGTTAAGTTTGGTGTTCTACACTTTACAGTCAAGTAATACGAATCTAAATACTAATCTAATCAAACGCATTTTGAGGTTTAAAAGGCTCTGGCTAATTTTTGAATTATTATACAAGAGAAAAGGTTTCTATTAAAATACAGAATTAGTGTCTGAAATAAATTATCTTAACACATATAATGCAAATTAACATAGCAGGTATATGGGTCATAAATTATTATTCGTTTAAAAAATGTCATTATTTAGCTAAAAATATCCATTTACATGTGTCTGATTTTACATTTCTCAATTAGAAATACAAGAGAAACAAAGTGCTGAAATTGTTACTACCCCTAATAAAAATGGGAATTTAATAATTGGAAAGAATATGCTATCCTCTGCTTAGAGCAACAAGGTTATCAATTCATATTTATTTATTTGGGTACCTCTCCTAAGTTCATCTCAAACCACAAGGGTCTTCAGGAATCAAGATGTGACCGCGGATGTAGAAAAGGAGTTTGTGACCCTCCTGATTTGGACTACTCGCAATTACATACTCAATCAATTGATTGTAGCTATTCTGCACAAGACTCAACCAGTCATGATTTAGCAAATTGCATCAAACACTCAGTGAAACATTGATTTATGGTAGGTTAGGTTTCAGCTTGTTAATTTTATAAGGAACTTTGTGCCAAAAGAACCCAATGCCCCTTATGGTTCCATGCCACAAACTGCCCCTTCCCCCCCCCCCCCCCCCTCCTCTGTTTCGGTAAACCTTGACAATCAAGGAAACAAAGGCATTAAAACCCACACTTGATTGCTGATGAATTAATCTTTGAAATATATTGTCCTCATTTCAGGATGGTTTCGGTTGCATGTTAGTGTGAGCTTTCAGTG
Source organism: Strongylocentrotus droebachiensis (assembly GCA_035222895.1). Taxonomy (NCBI): domain Eukaryota; kingdom Metazoa; phylum Echinodermata; class Echinoidea; order Camarodonta; family Strongylocentrotidae; genus Strongylocentrotus; species Strongylocentrotus droebachiensis. The sequence continues at coordinate 113,334 of JAVYIG010004517.1, read as the reverse complement.
GGTAAAATGTGAGGGTACTTTGTGAGGAGATCAGTGGAAGGGTATTTGTATGTGCAATGCAAGAGAGGTGTCTATCATCATTGGAATTCATAATGTGAATTTCAATGAAGATGGCTTGTTTATAAGGAGAGAAACAAGAAAGATTGATGTTTGAATGGCATTGATATTGAATCATGTAAAGTTTAGTGAAAAGAATGACAGAATAATTTGTTAAATGTGTACACCGGCCTTTTGGGAATTCGTCAAAAAAAAAAAAATTATGTAGACAAATCTGAATACAGGTCTATGAAAAAACAGTAAGCAGTTGAAGCTACAAGTAATATAATCCAATTATCAGGTTTTTTTTTCTTCTTCAATTATCATCACAAAAGAGAAAAACATACTTTTATAATAATTTTCATTATTTCATTATTTGATCCACGAGACTGAGAAGACCAGCCCCTGTGAATCTGTATTCCCTCTGTGCCTCCGTAGTCGCCTACCCCCCTCTTCCTGCGGGAATAGAAGTATGACTGCCATTTTTTCATCGTAAGTTTACGCTTGATACAAATTGAGCGTAAAGCTACGATCAATTAAAAAAAAAGTTGATTTTTCAAAGTTCGCTTGGTTTATATAACTTTCGCTTTAGCCTCGGTCACAAATTACGATTACCATTACGAACTGCTACGAACGCCATACGAACGATTTTCAGACAATGGAAATTCGGGAGGACAATGGAAAAACAGGGAGATTCGTGCGAAATTATTGTTCGTACGAACCTTTGTGACCGTAGCATTAATCGTAAATCTGTATAATATTGGGGCCTTGGTTACGTAATATTTTGCTTTACAAATGTGACTTTAAAACTAATATGATAAAACAAAAAACTTCTAGAACGTGCCATAAAGACGATATATCAATTGAGTAAGATACAAATCTTACCGACTTCAGGCTCTATATTTTACAGTTGTACACGAGTTAAAATGTTTACTATTCGTTAAACATTAAACTTATGTCAACTTTGTCAAGACATCTACCCTAACCCCAGAATACCAGCCCTTGTATAACTACACTGATAGGGTAAGTACCTCCAGTAAGATTAATCTCTGAAAACAACTACAGGAACCTCCTTCGGGGTATTGTAACCAAAGTGTGTATAACATTTCCTCTGACATGCGTATAATATGGTCATCAGAGACAATTTGAGTAGGGGAATTTTTCAATATACAAATAATTCATGATTGCGAGTGCTTTGGTGAATAATTAAGTCAAAATTGGATAATACATGAGATATGTATAAAGTTCACAATCCGTCTCATTGTAACTGAACCGAGTGCAGTGCATATCACTAATACATAAGCTCTAAAATACGAATTATCAGTTTAACATAACATGTAAACAATATGAATATCAATTTGAGAAAAAAGCTACAAAATCGACCAAAAGACAAAGAGCTGCAGTCATTGAAGACACTTTTTGCTTTATTCAAATGACTGCCCATAAATGCAGCATAGTATTATAATTTGCATCTCAATGCATGCGAACATATTGTTACAGAAATGGGATGCTCAAACTTAAAGGGGAGGGGGTCTGAATTGTGAGACTAGCCCCAATTCGGGCAGGAGTTTTGGAAGTGCATAAAAACAGTTTGGAGCTGAGGTATTTTGTTTTTGTTTATGTCAGACGGATTTTAAGAACTTAGAATGAGCTGGGAGGATGTTGCTCGGGAGCATCATCAAAGCCAAAGGGCAAGAACCAGTATAAATGTGAGTTAAATGTAACTGTAATTGTACATGTGCGTGTGACTTGGCCCTGGCCTTGCGTGAGCATTAATTCAGGCTAGACTAAACCTATATACCCTGGAGTCTTAAAATTCCCCATTTTCTTATAAAAGAATTCCCCAAAGTTATGAACACTGGTGTCAAAAGTGGTATTTGAAAGTTGGAATTTTAAAAGATTGTTGGTTAGGGAATTAGTAATATTAAATTTCGATTGTACTGTAGTATGCCCAATGAAGTCTAAAAATAGGTCGATGGCATTGGGATTATACACCACTGCACTGTACGTGCGAGTGTAGTAGTTTTGTGTGTGTACGGGGTGCCACGCGTTTATATGTGTGTAGTAATGTTTTAGGATCGGTGTTTCAGTACAGTGCGCTGAGCAAAGGGAAAGTTGTTACCTGCGATTATTTTGTACGTACCACTAACGCGTCACATCGGCCAATTCTATTCTTCGATGAAAGAACTTAATTTAATATTAATTTAATTTAATTTTAATTAAGGAAGTTTACATAACTATCTTGATCTAAGGAGACACGAACGAACGAATGATTTAATTCCGCAAAGCGACTTGGTCAAAGACCACTCTCGAAACAGGTACGAACTGTGGTACGTATTCCCTGACCTCTACACCTGGACATTTCATTGGCTCACAGACCTCCGAAAAATCGACGTGCGAGAGAGTTGGAATACAGATTTGTGTACAATTCGACTGCAGGTTCTGTTTCTGAACTTTGTTTTGAGGAATGTAATCGTTGAAAATGCCTTCAGGTGCTGCAATCAACTGCTCAACCGGTATCATACAGGATATGGACGGACATTTCAATCGTAAGTTTAACTATGTTTTCTATGTATTTTTAAAAGCAGGTTGGAAGTTGGAAGTAGTTAGCTTTAGCGCTCTGTTTAGTCCCATGTGTAGTATTTCATGTACGTATTGTTTTGTGTACGTATGGCATAATGTCAATAAAATTAAAGAACAATCTGATTCTGATCATTTCCATTGCTAATAATCTATACTATAATCTACAGCTATCCAATGCCATGGTGAGTAATATTTCGGAGTAGATTTTGTCTAGACTAAGTAGACTCTAGATTTAATTTCTAATGTTTTATTCTAGTCATCATTTTGTTAATTGTATCTTGAACTTGACAGTCACAATAACGTCCTACTCTATGTTCTCTTATAAAACTAAAGTTTAACAATGAGCGTCTTAATTACTTGAAAAGGGTATATTACCCCCATTTAACGTCATAACTACAGTATATGAATGACTCTGTGGAAGTTAATGCATACAAAATATGAAATACAATACATTAATTAGTATTCTTAATCTTGTATTTATAATATAACAAACTTAGACATTGAAATTGTTTCTTCAAGTTTAACTTCGTTGCATTCCTTCACGGGGTCACCTGTATAGGCCTAGTAGATCTTTCTTTTTTTTATAAAACTGTACTATTACAATAGAAAACAATTTTGTTGACAGATGTCTTGAATCGATTAAATTAAATTTAATTAAAAATACTGGAACACTTTTTACATTCACCCCACCCTGGAGATAAATCTGCTGATGTAGTGTGTAGACTGTAGTGTAGATTATTCTACATCTGGAATTAATATGTTTACATTTGCTGCAGGTTCCCATTCCGCCGCCGGTCTGTACTTGCAGTATGGATGATCAACATGAAGCGAGATTCGTGGACTCCTAACAAGAGCTCTGTACTCTGCGCCGATCAATTTAAAGAGACCTGCTTTGACAAGACTTTGTATGCCTTTCCCAACTTGGTGCTGGAGGCATTATTACATGTTTGTTTTTTATCTTGTTAATGTTTACCAGAACATAATGAAAACCAGTCCATAATAAATATAAACCATGATGAAATATTATTATATAAGTTGCAATGATAATCATTAAAACAAAACAAAATGGTCTTTTTAGCTCCTTCAACATCAATTTACAGTCAAACCTGTCTATAGCGACCGCCCAAGGGAAACACAAAAAGTGGCCTTTGTAGACAGGTGGTCTTTATAGACAGGTTCCTTTAGTACAGGAATCAATGAGAAACCATTTTCAAGGGAAACAACAAATGTGGCCTTTGTAGACAGGTGGTCACTAAAGCAGGTTTGCCTGTATCTTCATAATCTTTGTTAAGGTTCAGAAGGGTACATTAATGATGAAGATGGAAGTGGGAATCGGTTAGCTACGGTACATCCTTTGTGATTTAAAATGTAAGAGGGGAGAAAGATTACAAATAGAAAGAAAGTTAGAACGACAGAGAGTAGATAGAAGAATGGAAAAGTAGACAGAGCACAATTAATTAGAGAGAGAGTGAGCTGTTGGAAAGACACAGAAATATAGATTGAGAGAGAGAGAGAGAGAGATAGATCAGTGAGCAGTTAGATTAAGAGAGAAAGATAGAGAGAGAGGGATAGAAAGAAAAAAAAGGTCCTTTTCCCCTTTCTCCCAATCTGTCTCTCCCTTCTCTCTCCCAATCTGTTTCACCCCTCTCTCTCTCTCCTCTTATCGTTTCTCTCTCCCAATCTGTCTCTCACCTCTCTCCTTTATCTCTCTCCCTCTCTCTCTTCCCCTTTCTCCCAATCTGTCTCTCCCTTTTCTCTCCCAATCTGTTTCTCACCTCTCTCTTCTTCTTCTTCCTCATTTCTCTCTCCCAGTCTGTCTCCCCATCTCTCATTTTCTCTCTTTCTCTCTCTCCCCCTTTCTCCCAATATCTCTCTCCCTTCTTTCTCCCAATCTCTCTCTCCCTTCTCGCTCCCAATTTGTCTCTCCCTCTCTCCTTTTCTCTCTCTCTCTATCTCGCTTTCACCCTCTCTCTCTCTCTCTCTCTATTCTGTCTTTCCTCCCTTCCAATTCTCTCTGTACTATGTGTATTCGAAAGAGAGAGAGAGAGAGAGAGAAGAAAAAAGAAGAGAGGAAGAGACAGATTGGGAGAGAGAAACGTTGAAAGAGGAGAGAAAGAGGGGATAAACAGATTGGGAGAATGGGGGAGAGGAGAGAGAGAGAGGGGAGAAACAGATTGGGAGAGAGGAGGGTGAGACAGATTAGGAGAGAGAAACGAGAAAGAGGAGAGAGAGAAAGGGACATTGGGAGAGAGAAAAAGAGAATGGCAAGCAGACTGGGATAGAAAGAGAAGAGAGAGGGGAGAGACAGATTAGGAGGGAGAAAGGAGGAAAAGATTGAGAAAAGGGGAGAGAGAGTGGTGGGACATTAGGAGAAAGAGGAGAGAGATAGAGAGAGATGGAAAGAAATGGAGAGAGAATAAAAGGGTGTGATAGGAGGGGGGGTGGGGCAAATGGCAACAAGATGCACAAAAAAGATGTAAATGCTTGGTACAGGCAAAATATGTTTCCACATTTCAAAGCGTAATGTATCTAGGCCTTCTATAGTATATATCAATTTTAGTCCATAAAATAGAATGAAGTGATGTACAATTAATGTCGAGATAAAGGTGTTTAAAACATAGCAGAAAAATCCATATACGCTTATCTTCCTGGTGCTCAGCTTACTGAAAAAAATTCACGTCAAATATTCACGTCTGCGTTTCCTTTTTGGGAGACGCAGACGTGAATATTTGACGCAGATTTTTCAGCAGTTTTTTTAGCAGATTTTTACGTCTGCGTGTCCCTTCAGGGCCATTGAGTACAGAAAAATCGAAACAATTACCAAGCAAAGGTATACGTTAATTGTTTTTGATTTTCACGTCTTGGACGTGAAACACAAACATTTTGTTGCCTAGGTATACGTCAATTCTTTTGATTTTCACGTCTTGGACGTAAAAAACGAAACATTTGTTGCATAGGTATACGTCAATTTTTTATTTTTTTTAGGTCTTGGACGTTAAAAACCAAAAATTGGTTGCATATGTATACGTCAAATGGGAACAATTAAAGTGTTTATGTGGGTAAGTTGAGAGTTGAACTCTACTAAAGACATAATAATTTGTAAACTTTATCAATCTTGTTATGTCAGTTTTACAGAATAAAAGTGCAGGAATGTACCCCAAAAAATTGCTCTGTCAATGCCTTTCTATATTAAAAACATAATGACAAATAGTTAATAATCTTGGAACAAACTTTCATGTCACATGTGTGTGTGTGTGTGTGTGTGTGTGTAGTCGATATACCTATTTTTGTGCACATTCTGATCATTATAAAACTTGACAGTAAATCAATTATACGTAGGCCTACTAGAAATCCATAAGCAATCTTAAAATTACCACACACATGAACACTCTCACTTTCCCTCCCCAAAGCACCATTTCCGCACACCCGGTTCACACATCATACCCAATGGCATATACACCCTGCAACATAGTGGAACATTCTAGTTTGGTAGTGACGGCGAACTAGCTACGTTTGTGCTGGTAATTAATGGTCCAGCGAGCGAAAATGAGACAACCGGAGCAATATGTGGGGGCTGAATACAACAGTATTTACAGGATAAAATATACACTTAATAAAAGAATGATAATACTCTTGCATGCAGAGTTTATAGAGGGGATATCAGACACAAATGCGTACAAATGCAAATGAATAGGAGGCGCGATAGCTCAGTCGGTAGAACAGTGGTCTCGTAATCCGTTGACACGGGTTCAAAACCAAGGCGATGCGCTAGTGCCCTTTGATAAGGCATTAATCCTCATTTGGATTGGGGCCTCAAAATGTAATGAAGATATAGAATCAGAAGGAAGACAATTGAATTTTGTACATAGTGATTTTGTTCGTTATCCTGGTGCTGACTTTCATGATGTTATTGACAAAATACCAGATTATAACTATGATAGAATTCTTAACAAAGTAAAACGCCAGTTGATTTCTTGGATCAAAAGGAACATTACGGTTCTTGGAAGAGTTACAGTTGCTAAATCATTACTGTTACCATAGTTTAATCATCTTTTTATGGCAATCCCAGATTCTTGATCTAAGTTAATGAAAACCATAAAAGTTAAGCCTTTAAGTCTTTAACTTTATATGGAAGAATAATTAAGCCAGATAAATTTAGTAGGAAACAGGTTGTTGGCACAAATGAAGAAGGGTGACTTAAATGCCAGATATTGAGTTTTGTTTACATGTCACTACAGTCAACATGGCTTCAAAGAATGGTTTTAGGAACATGTAATGATGTTAGTCATTTAATGCAATCGTTTTTAACAAAACCATTTGTAGTAGGGTTTGGTGATGAATATTTTTCGGCATTGTCTCATGAAGTTGCTAATCCTTTTTGGAGACATGTGTTTCACGCTCTGTCTATGTTGAGTCGTATAGAGGGAGATGATTGGTTAACTTATCCTTCGTGGAGAAATAGCTCAATAAAATTGGACAAAATCTGTATTTTTTAAATCTTGGTATGAAAAAGGCATCAGATGTATAAATGATTTGATTGATGATAAGGGAAAACTTCTGACTCGTGAGCAATGTGAACAAAATTTCTGCTTAAAACTAAATCATTTGTCTTATTATTCTGTAACTCAAGCTTTGAAGTGTCGATATAAAACGCATATTAAAAAAAGTGAAAGAAATATAGTAGATCCTCTAATGCCGTCACATATCAAAATATTAATCCATGACATTAAAGGTTGTCAATATATCTTTAAAAAAATTCTGGGCAAAACTAATTGTGTTAACTCAATATGTCTGAAATGGGAACGACATTTAGATTATACCCCTAAATGTCTTAGAATGCAGAAATATCATAGAATTATATTTCGTTTTACTCCAGATATAAGTTTAAGATATTTTCAGTATAAGATAGTAAATAGGATTCTGTATTTGAACAAGCAACTGTATAAGATGAAATAGTGAGAAATGATAAATGTTCGTTTTGTAAAAGAGTTTTTTTTTGAGTTTTTGAGTTTGAAGTTTATTATCCAAAACAAAAAGTACATCAATATAACAATCAAATGTGAATGATTAATTAACATTGAAAGGATAAATGGGACCAGAAAATAGCATTTAATGCTAATCGTGTCTAGTACCACTAACACACAAAAAGTATCACAGCAATAAATGAGAATGTAATGAATAAATATGAATAACTATTGAATACATACCTAAGCTACAAATTATTCTACATCTAGGGTAAATATGTTCTGTGCTTATATACAAAGCTTTGGTATTTTACACTAAATAAAAGATGAAGAATTATATAACATAATATTTACAATAAGGCAAGAGCCTTGGTTCTAAGTTATAAACAACTATTCTATTAACATTTGTGATATAAGAGTTCTACGAAAGCAAGATACTGATGCTTTCTCCCGTACAGAAAGGGGTAGATCATTCCAATAGCGTGTGCCTCTGAATGACATTGAAAATTTACCTTGCGTTGTCCTTACTTTAGGCACACTTAACTTCTTACTTTCTCTTTGTCTAGTCTCATAGTTGTGCTCTATGAAACAGCAATACTGAATTAGAGACTGTGGCAATTTATCATTCAATAATTGATACATAAAAACACAAATAGATAATTTATGGAGTTGATACACATTCAATAATTTTAGCTCCTGGAATATCGGTTGTGAATGAGTTCTAATTGGACTAAACGTTATAACTCTTAGTGCCATCTTTTGGCTTAATAATAAACACTTCATGTTCATTTCATAATTACTTCCCCATACCTCAATTCCGTAGGTCATATGCGGTTGAATTAACGTCTTATACAGTAACAACAAAACACGCCTTGGCACAAACTGTCTTAATCTATATAAAACACCAACCCTTTTCCTGATAAACTTATTAACCCTTTGGATATGAGGTTTCCACGTCAAGTGTTGATCTATATAAATTCCTACAAATGATGCAACATCAACCTGGGCTATTTCAGTCTCTGCTATTTTTAGCACCCCTTGAGTTACTACTGATTGCCTACTCCCTCTTATTAACAAATAATTAGTCTTTAAGAGATTGACTGTAAGTTTATTCACCTTACACCACATGGTCACTTTATCAAGATGCATATTAACTATATTATCCATATCAATTGAATTCTGTCTCGGTGGAAACGTATGAAACAAGTTAGAATCATCGGCAAAAAGTCTAAAATTAAAATAATTTGTTGAGTTTGGCAAATCGTTTATGTACAACAAAAACAGTGTAGGTCCCAAAACAGAACCCTGAGGAACACCACATGTTATTATCTGCTGCAATGAGCTATGTCCATCATAGTTCACAAACTGAAATCTATTACAAAGATAATCTTTAAACCACTGGAGAGGCAGGCCCCTTATTCCATAATGTTCTAATTTTCCAGCCAATATTGCGTGATCAATTGTATCAAAAGCTTTCTGGAAATCTAGGAATACACCTAGTGTTACACTGCCCTTATCCAGTGATTTAAGGACATCATTAACCAAATGAATTAAAGACAACTTAGTACTATAATGTTTACGAAAGCCATACTGGTGCTTATACAAGACATCATTTCTTTCAAAATAATCAAGTAGCCTCTTGTTTACTAATTTCTCAAATATTTTGGCCAAAAGAGGCAAAACTGAAATAGGTCTATAATTGCCTGGGACATTTCTATCCCCTTTTTTAAAAATTGGTGTAACTTTGGCTACTTTCATTGCCTCTGGGAACACACCGTTCAATAATGACTGATTATAAATATAAGATAATGGTTTTGCAATTACTTCAGCAGCATCCTTCAGTAATCGGGCTGGAATATCATCAAAGCCGCAAGCTTTCTTTACATTTAAAGTTAATAAATAGTCCTGTACCTCATAATGAGTAACTGGTTCCCAAAACATAGAGTCAATTATTCCATCACTAAGATAACCTTTGAATGTAATAACATCGTCAACATTACCATTAATAGATTTAGCAAGGTTAGGCCCAACGTTCACAAAAAAATCATTAAAGCCTTCTGATATTTCTTTCCCTGAGGTTACAACTTTCTTACTACCATTTTCATCAACACAGAGCTTATCTACATGTGACGTTTTTACTTTACTGTTTCCACTCTTCAATAGCTTATTTATTGACTTCCATGTTTGCGCTGTGTCACCTTTATACATTTCAAATACATCACTATAATATTTCCTCTTCGCATTCCTCAAAACTGTAGTTAAAACATTTCTATACGTCCTATATTTTTTCAAATTATCTTCACTATAATTTGATTTTAATACTTTACCATACAATTTATGTTTCTTTTTAATTGACTTCTTAATAGCTCTAGTCAGCCATGGTTTATCATTTTTCCTCCTGGAAGAGTGACGATGAACAATCGGAGCATATTGATCACATATACCTATGAATGATTGTACAAATATATCATATGCTTTATTAACATCAGTACATTCATATACATTTTCCCAGGATTCCAAGAGTAGACTATCCCAAAACTGTTCTTTCTTATAGTTTTTATAACTTCTATATCGTACTTCTCCTTGTGGTTGTAATTTTACTGAGCTATCTTCAAAAATAGCAAATATAGGGAAATGATCAGAAACGTCAGTTACAATTGTACCAGCACATATACGATCTGCACCCATATTTGTGTAAATATGATCAATTAAGGAACCTGACATGGGTGTTAACCTCGTAAGTGTCTTAATTAATTGATGTATCCCCAAACACACTAAGGAAGTAACTAACATTTCAGCATTTACGCTGGGATTATACAAATCAATATTGAAATCACCCATTAAAATACACAACTTTTTATCAACTTTAATCCTTTCTAACACAGACAATAAACTCTCTTGAAACTGGAAAATATCAGTGTTTGGTTTTCTATAAATGACACCTACAACAACGGAACGATCATCTATCTGAACCTCAAGCCATAGTGATTCAGCAAAGTCAATATCATACTTTAACATTTTATATTTCAAAGAAGAGTGAACATAGACTCCAACACCTCCTCCCCGTAAACCAGGGTCCCGGCAATTCACTTCCAAAGTATAACCATCTATCCCAAGGATATCTGCACAAGATACATTCCAGACTTCAGACAATCCAATTAAATGAAATTTTGATTTGATGCATTCTTCATACAATAATCTTAAGGCATCAATATTCTTATTTAAAGATCTAATATTTATATGAGAAATCGTAAAAGCTTTTGAGAACTTTGAACATAATCTGTTATCAAATTCGAATGGGGTTAATTCAAAAGAGTCAATATCAAACAAATTAATGTCTTCGTTAATATCGAACATAATGAAATATTTGGGAATTTAACTCAAAATTGAGTGAAACATACTAGGCAAGGAAATGGAGCTTAAAATCGCCGTATTGGACATTGTCAACTCCGAGTTCAAAGAGATCATCCGGACTCCGGATGACCTTGTATGCATCATCTTGAAGTTTGCAGACGATGCTTCCGTATTTGGTCGATACACTTTTCACGGCAGGGGTCTCCTTTGCTCTCATCAAAACAGAGAATCTTAATGGTGTGAGGTCTTCATTAATAAAGACCCCTCTCATTCCATCCTTCCCCTTCAACCGGAACCGTCCATCGTAGAGACGGTCTCGCTTTCTCCGCGAAATAAATCGGACAATGGCCTGCCTGCTCCTCCCTCCTTCTCTCTTCTTCCCGAGCCGATGACACGAAGAAATATCGGTCGGCTGAATGTCGACACCGACCTCCCTGGCGACTTTGCAAACCCTCTCCGCAAGAGCATCTTCCGACTCCTCCTCGTTCTCCTCCAGATAGTCGGGAGTGCAGCTTTAACGGCGGTGGAGACCGCAGTCACAACAAGCTGGGCGATGTCATCCCTGCAGGCTCACTCCCAACCCCCCTAAGCTCTTCCAACAACCCATCAAATTTGATCTGGATCCCTGCACTCGCCTCACTCGAGCCCCCTAGATTAGAGCTGGTTTCTTCCACAGCTGCCATTCCTCTCTTCTCCTTCACTGCCTGGTCAACTCCCACGTGGGCAGTAAAAGGTCGTTTGGCCGTTGGAATGTGGCCTTGTGGTTTGGAGCTTGGCAGAAAATGTCCAGGCATCTTGTTCTTACTGTTCCTTGTCTGAGGCATTTTGTGTGTGTTAATTACAGGAATTGCAGAAAAATATACATAAAACAGAAGGCTTGGGACTGAAGTGTCAAACTGATCCAAAAGTTGTAAGTAAAGTTATAGCTGAAAGTCAGAAGTCCTCTTTTTAATAAACTCAACAGCAACCAAGAAGTCCACTAAAGTTGTCTACAAATTGTCCTCTCTCAAGAGTCACATTTACAGTGACGGGAAAATACTCAGGATATACAAAATTGATGCAATAATCACACAGCAAAAGGAGGACAGTCTCTACTACTAATACTCCAACACGAGAGCTAGAAGATATCGTACATTTCTTTTACAATTGTGAAATTAGTAAATCAATCTGGAATGAAATGGTGAAATGGATAAATGAAGGTTCTCGATTACAGATAGAGTTTAATTTAGAAAATGTGATTTTTGGTTTTGAAGACAAAAGAAACGATGCTTTAAACTGCATGGTGACTTTGATTGAGCTTCAACTATTTGTTCTAAAGCTTAATAACAAAATTCCAAATTTTAGTACTTTGAAGAAGAAAATTATTCAATATTATGAAGACGAGAGATATATTCATTCTATATCTGGTATGTATAACAATTTCTTTATAAATGGCGGTCACGTCAACATTTGTTTGTATGAACAACAAGGAGAGAAATGTAAAAGTATTTTGTTTTGTTTGAGTTAAGGAAAGACTTAATTTCATTGAATTGTACAAATGTTGTTTGACTCAATAAAATAGCCTATGGAGGGCTAAAACGTTTTAAAAAAAAAATCCTCATTACCAGGTCCCTCGGAGAGGACCTAAAGCCGTCGGCCGTCTGGTTGCTTACTTAAAAGCATAAATGCTTTCTTAGCAGTCAGGTAAAATAACCACCACCACATCTCACCCCCTAATCGAATAGTAGTTTCCTACTCTAATATCGAAGATTTCAATAGCATACAGCCATTAATCAAGTTTGTGTAATAAACTCATATTATTTTGTAATCATTGATTTGTTTACTTCTCTGTGAAGGGATAAATTTTAACTCACAATGTCAATAGTTGATCAGCTGAGTCCATGTTTTATCTTTAAAGTTATTATGATATTAGAACGGTAACGTACATTATTTGGAATACCTTTTGATACGCCATTTAGTTTTTTTCACATGCACGACAATCAACCATGGCTTGGTTATGAGCAGGAATGTGTAGCAGGAATGTGTCCACTTTTTGTTCCTCACATATCTACCTGATGTTCTGATTGGTCAGGCATTTTATGACGCTCATTTAATAGTTTTAAACTGCCTTCGCTTGATATTATTGAAAGTCTTTGCGACTGTGTTTAACACAATCGCAACGACTTCTACGGAATCATCTCAACTGCATTTTTTGTAATCTTTCGTATTGGCCTCGAGATATCCTGTTAAAATTATGTAATTTTAATTTTTTTAAAAGGTATATGAAAATGTTGCGGACGAGGCTGTTGAGCTCGCTAAAGTTTGATTTCTTGAAAATCTTTGCTATTGGCTTCTATGTAGATATTTCGTTTTTATCACATTAATATGAAACTTGTAGCTCTTGATCTTTCTGCTGCTGTGTATATTTCTCATTCCCGTGATATTATCCTATTGGAATTATGTTCAGAATATGGTGAAATTGCGTCAGTTCTTAGCTGTTCCCGTTATTGATTTAATAAATTCGGGTGAATAAGAATAACAAAGCCTGTTCTTACGAAAACAATTATAAGTATTAACTTAATATGTTATACAGACCGCTAAACCGTTCCCTAATCCCAAACCGACCGATTATTTTCCATTCGGTGTAATGAAACATTTTGACCGATCTGATGTCGGTCTCTTTGTTGTGACTGCGGTATCACGATGCAGCCATGCTTACCTTCTTTAGTAACTGTACCTTTAGTGGTTATTTGGGTTGTAGAGTTATACAGTCAGACGTGGTGGTGGGCGTTCGCAGGAGTTAAAAAGAAAAATGATTAACATATACGTTACTTTATAATAGGGAAAAGTTTTCGTGCCATAACACACCAATAGAAAGAGAGAGGGGGTGAGGGGAAAATAACTTTGATTTGGTTGATTTGATTTGGTTTATTTACCAACAGCAATACTTTTCATACAATAATTTACATATACATGTACAAGAAGAGAAATTATTGGTTGGTAAAAGGGGCCAGATAATAGCACATGTGCTAGTCGAGCCTAACCCCTTGAACAGCTAAATAAAGTATTTTGGTACAAATTAGTTTAGAGAACGTAATAAAACAAAAGATAATGAATTTACTTTTACAATCGGTACTTAAAATAACACAACAAGAATCAGTACTCAACAATGTCTTACAATATACAAACTAATAATCTAAAATATGAATTATGAATTGTGTACACATGATATTTCATTCATGACTTGTTCAACAAATGACTTGTAACAGAATTCCGAAACCTATTTCTAGACCTTGTCAATCTGACATCAACAGGTAATCTATTCCAAAATTCACTGCCCACAAAAGACAATGTAAATTGACCTTGTGTCGTTCTTAATTTTGAAGGAGACGTAATTGTCCACCTTCTTTTTGTCTTGTGGAATAGCTATGATCTATAATGTCACAGTACTCTATCAAAATATGAAGCAAATTGTCATTTACTAGATCAAACATGAAAGTAGAAATGGATTTATCATGTAAATTATACCCATTTAGGATTCGCAATCTTTTAAATAATGGATCTGAAGGAGTTCTCCATTCACTAAATGTTATAGCACGAGCTGCCATTTTCTGTGAATATAATATACTTCTTAAGTTAGTCTTATAGGTGCTTCCCCACACATCTATTCCGTAAGAAATGTGTGGTTGTATAAATGCTTTATATAATAATATCAGAGTACGGCTAGGAACAAAATGTCGCAATCTAAATAGCACTCCAACTTTCTTTCTAATACACTGATTTACAAAACGAATATGACTATTCCAAGACAAATGTCTATCAATGTGAACCCCAACAAAAGTGGCAACATCAACCTTTTTAATTTCCTCGCCATCAATTTTCAGTTTACCATTTATACCTATTTTTTTCCTTCTACTACATATTAACATGAAACTAGTTTTCATTGAATTAATTTTAAGTTTGTTAGCAGTGCACCACTTATGTATCTTCTGTATAATTGTATTCACTTCATTTACATCAATTTCACCCGGGTCAGCAGAAAAAATATGAAATAGGTTGGAGTCATCGGCAAACAGCCGAAAATTGAAATAAACAGTAACAGTTGGCAAATCATTTATATAGATAAAAAACAGAGTTGGCCCCAATACTGATCCTTGTGGAACACCACATCTTATCTTTTTCCTTTCTGATAACGTTTGACCACACTGAACAAACTGAAATCGGTTACTGAGATAATCCTTAACACATTCTAGAGGTAACCCTCGAATTCCTAACTAGATAGTTTACCTAGTAATATATTATGATTAATTGTGTCAAAGGCTTTTTTAAAGTCGGTGAACATACCCAGAGTTTCTTTTCCCTGATCTATAGATTTCAAAGTTGAATTTATCAAGTTGATCAAAGACAATTTAGTGCTACATTTCTTTCGGAATCCATTCTAGAAATTGTATTAATCTGATATTTATGAATTTTTCTAAAACTTTACCGATGACAGGTAAAACCGATATTAGTCTATAAATACCTGGATCTTCTCTTGGCCCTTTTTTTGTGAAGGGGAGTAACCTTTGCAATCTTTATTTCATCTGGAACCTTGCCAGTTTCTAATGACAAGTTAAATATATATGCCAGTGGATGTGAAATATATGGAGCACTATCTTTAATTAATCGCACTGGAATGTTATCGTAACCACTAGCCTTTTTGGTATCAAGTAGCAGAACTTGACTCTTAACTTCAACTGCAGTTATTGGCTTCCAAATAAATTACTTTTTACTAGACTGCACTTATGCTATGTTCTTGAAGATTGCAGAAACTGTGAAATGATCGGACACATCAGATTGTATAATACCTGAATGAATTTCAGATATATTAATATTTGAATATATATGATCTAATAAAGTAGCGGACTCCTTTGTTACCCTTGTCGGTGATTTAATCAATTGATCCAAGCCTATGCATTGTAATGATGTCAGAAACTCTTCTACTGTGTCTTCTTCACTCAAAGAATTAACATTGAAGTCACCCAAAAGTACACATTTATGTTTATCTACTCTTATTTCTTATAACACACTCAACAGATCATCTTGGAATTCCTTTACATTTGTATTAGGTTTTCTATAGATCATTCCAACTGTAACTTTTACATTACCTGTAATATCAATATGCAACTAAAGGGATTCCGCATGAATGACGCGATATTCAAGACGCAAGTACTTTAAAGATGTATTAATATATATTCCAACTCCTCCCCCTCTTGAATCACCGGGGCGGCAATTTACTTCCAACGAATATCCTTCCAAACTGAATATTGACTTGTTGGTTACTTTCCATACCTCAGAGGCTCAGACATACCAATAATATCAAACTTTGTACAAATGCATTCTTTAAACAATAATTTAAACGATTCAAACATTTTAGACAAAGAACGGACATTAACGTGAGATTATTTTAGTGAGTTTGACTTATCAAATTTAAGAGCAGTATCAAATGAATTAGGAGTCAATTTACGAGAGATTAGCGTATCGTTCATTTTAAGGATGTTTAAAAGTGTGCCCACATGGGGTGGTTAAAAAAATGCTTTATTCCATGAAATGTGGTTTGAAGTCCTTGTAACTAATATCGTTGAAGCCACTTTCAAAGAGGTCATCTGGTGAAGCAATGGTGACGTATTCATCATCTTTTTTCTTGTATACTATATTTCCATTCTTCGTAGAAACACGCTTCACAGACCAAGACCTTTGTGTTGCCCTCATGACTACGTATCGCATCGGAGTAAGGTCCTCATTGATGTAGACTCCCTCACATCCATCTTTTCCTTTCAGTGCGAAGCGGGCATCGTAAAGCGATCTCGCTGCCTCCTTTTGCATAAAGAAGATATTAAAGTCTTTTCCTATTCTTTTTTTCGTGCTCTACCAACATGGTCGAAACAGGCAATTACAGAGTTACACATATTTGCATCCATTACACAACATATGCGAAACCTGATGTAATTTCTATGAAATATTTTACTCTCCATATTAAAAAAAAGAAAATATAAAAGTTATATGCATTAATATGGAACTGTAAATCCATATTCAAGATTTCTGCGCTCAATTTACATGGCTACCAGTTGTTGTTTGGCATTGTAAATGACATATAACAAGTGTGATTTTCTTTTGAAAGAAGCTAACAGAGGCAATACCCACACGACGTCCAGAGATCATAAATCCTGGTTCTTCTTGGAATTGTGCCTGGTTTGGTTCCCGGTGTTGTACCCGATGGTGTACCTGATGTTGTTCATGGTGTTGTTGCAGGTGCTGTACCTGATGTTGTACCCGGTGTTTTTCCAGGTGTAGTTCCCAGTGATGTTTCATATGTTGTACCTGGTGTTGTTTCCGGTGTTTGCCTGACGTTGACGTAATACAGGTAACCGTGTAGGGTCGACTACGACACAAGTACCAGATTTCGTAATCGGGACAACGAGGTCTGCCAAGATGATTTCTACATAGAAGACTGCCATTCCCGCATGAACCATCAAGGCGGAGGGAGGATGTTTCGTTGAAGAAACTGATTTTCATTATGTTCTTTAATTTGCAGAAACCGTTACATAATTCAGATGTGTACTTCTGTGCCAATAATGTAAAAACGAGCAAAGCACTATTGGTTTATAATAGGCAACATCCTGCTATTTTTGCCTGCTATTTGTTTGTGTCAACATGGGGACAGTAAATTACTATTTCGACAGTATATCCTGCCAAAAAGTGAATACAGCTTGGTCTGAATGAAGTATCAGAATGATTTATGCAGATATGAATTTATTGGATGTTTAATTATTTGTTCTTAACAAAATAGAGTTTCGCTCAATGAGAGTGTATATGTGTAAAGTAAATAGTCTTGTGTGCAGACCATTTGATAGAAGGTATGTATTTGACTGTTTTTGACGTATTGCTAAGAATAAACAGTATATCAATATTCAAGTGCAATATTTTCAGGGTTAATTGTAGCATTCGGATATTTATAATTTAGAAGAAAAAGCTGATTTGGTGGTTTATTTTTGGCCATATTGACAGACTTTACATTAATGGTCAGAATTAATCCAACAATTCAATTTCTCAATGATAACCTGGGATGCGATAGGTAAGATCACGGATGAAAGTAACCTGAAGTTCAAGCGAAGTTCAAGCGAAGAAGTCCATATTCAGGAGATTCGGCAAGGAGACTGACCTACTGATTTTTAAGGGCCGAAGTAAGGCGGAGGCACAGAACTCCACCGAGAGGTATGAGCAGGCATACCTATAAACGCAAGATGCTCATGGCTCAGGTATCACTCAGGAAGACAGCTGAGGAGGCAGAAACTAGACACCCAGAAGCTACCAATGTTCTTAAAGATTATGTCTACATGGATGACATCTGTAAGTCACTAACATACCTACCTACAGCCAAGAGACTCACAGATGAGGTTGGCAAGATGCTGTCTGAGGGATGATTTAAAACCAAAGGACGGTTGTCAAATAAACCTTTGACAGGAGGTACGCATAAGCAAGGAGAGATGAGGATACGTGTAGCTCTTGCTGAGGAGAAGGTACTAGGAGCTGTATGGGAAAACAAGGATGTTGTCTCCTACAGAGTCAACGTCAGTGGCGGATCCAGGGGGGGGGGCCCGGGGGGCCCGGGCCCCCCCCCCCCCTTGAGAAAAAAATCATGTAAAATCACGTGATTTTTACCTTTTTGGGGGGTTGGGCCCCCCCCCCTGGCGCTCAAGGGGGGGGTGCAAATTGAAAAATTTTCGAGGACCAAAAAAAAAAAAAAAAAAAAATGCTCACTACCCCCCCCCCCCCCCCCCCCCCCCCCCCCCCCCCCCCCCCCCACTGAGCGACTTTTCGGCCGGCGCGATTTTCCAATTTCCAATTTTCGGGAGCAAACAAAAATGAAGAAAGTTGGGCCCCCTCCCCTAAGAAATCCTGGATCCGCGCCTGGTCAACGTAGATCTGCAAGATTACTCTGAGTGTAAACCAGAAATAGAATGGAGCCTTAGCAAGAGAAGGATCTTGAGCCAATTAGCACGAGTATTTGACCAACTCAGCTTTGCAGCAGCCTTCCAGATTTGTGCCAAGATTGGGATGCAGAGACTTTAGGAAAAAGGGCTTGGACTGGGATGAGATGCTGCCAGAAGCAGACCAGAAGTGGTGGATAGCCTTTTTCAAGGAGATGAAGGAGTTGGATGAGGTTAAGCTTGAAAAAAGACTCACACCATCAACAACGGTTATCAATCATCTCATGCTGTGTATATTTGCAGATGCATCCCAGGATGCTTTTGGAGCATGTATGTGGCAGCTTGTAGCTGGCAGCTTGAGAACGGTAATTATGATGTCAAATTTGTAATGGCCAAGTCCAGAGTTGCCCAATTGAAGAAGATGGCCATACCCAGATTGGAACTACAAGCATCAGTTATGGCTACACGACTCTTCACCATTGTCATTAAGGGGCTGAGACTGCAAGTTGAACAGTTGGTGTTCATGACAGATAACCAGATTGTTCTATCGTGGGTACTGAGTCAGATAAAACACTTTAAGACGTTTGTAACAGTGAGATCTGCAGAGGTTCAAAATCAGTCTGATTCTGCCCAGTGGAGATATGTTCCAGGTGATCAGAACCCTGCCGATGATGTGTCAAGAGGTCTGCCAGCATCAAAGTTGGCAAACAGATGGCAGCATGACCAAGAGTTCCTGTACTCTCCAGAAAGTGAATGGCCTAAAGATCGGAGAGCAGTCCTGTACTTGAAATGTATGTCAACTACGGCGTGTAATATGGATGGATAAATAAGCCAGAATTGCGGTCTTGAAAGTAACCAAGAACGAGATGAAGGAGAGCAGATGCTCAGCACATCCCACGATTTCCCGATGATTGTGCTTTTCCCACAGACGTGGAATGTCGAACGGCTGAATCGCACATCTTCTCCAATTCCTTGAGAAGTATGTCAACTACTGCGTATAATATGGATGGATTAATAAACCAGAATTGCGGTCATGAAAATGACAAAGAAGGAGATGAAGAGAGCTACTTGAAGATGCTCAGCACATCCCAGGAACCCCCGATGATTGGGCTTTCCCCAGAGACTAGGAATGTCGAACGGCGGATACCCACATCTTCTCCAATTACCTGAGAAGTATGTCAATTACTGCGTGTGATATGGATGGATTAATAAGCCAGAATTGCGGTCTTGGAAATGACCAAGAACAAGATGAAAGACAGCTACTTGAAGATGCTGAGCACTTTCCAAGACCTCCCTGATTGCTCTGCCTTCTCCAAAGACGTGGAATGTCGAACGGCTGAATCGCACATCTTCTCCAATAACTTGAGAAGTATGTCAAATATGGATGGCTTAATAAACCAGAAATGCGGTCTTGAAAATGACAAAGAAGGAGATGAAGAGAGCAACTTGAAGCTGCTGAGCAATTCCCAGGATCCTCCGATGTTTGTGCTTTCTCCAAAGACGTGGAATGTTGAACGGCGGAAACGCACATCTTCTCCAATTACTTGAGAAGTATGTCAACTACTGCGTGTGATATGGATGGAATAACAAGAATTCTGGTCTTGGTAATGACCAAGATGGAGATAAAGTAGAGCTACTTGAAGATGCTCAGCATATCCCAGGATCCCCCGATGATTGTGCTTTTCCCACAGACGTAGAATGTCGAACGGCTGATACGCACATCTTCTCCAATTACTTGAGAAGTATGTCAACTACTGCGTGTGATATGGATGGATTAACCAGAATTCCGGTCTAGGATATGACCATAATGGAGATGAAGTAGAGCTACTTGAAGATGCTCGGCACATCCCAGGATCCCCCGATAATTGGGCTTTCACCAAAGACGTGGAATGTCGAACGGCTGATACGCACATCTTCTCCAATTACTTGAGAAGTATGTTAATTACTGCGTGTGATATGGATGGATTAACCAGAATTCCGGTCTAGGATATGACCATGATGGAGATCAAGAAGAGCTACTTGAACATGATTAGCACTTCCCGGGATCCCCCGATGATTGTGCTTTTTCCAAAGACGTGGAATGTCAAACGACTGATACGCATATCTTCTCCAATTACTTGAGAAGTAGGTCATCTACTGCGCGTAATATGGATGGATTAACCAGAATTTCGGTCTTAACAATGACCAAGATGGAAATGAAGTAGACCTATTTGAAGATGCTTAGCGCTTCCCAGGATCCCCCGATGTTTGTGCTTTGCCCAAAGACTTGGACCGTCGAACGGCTGATACGCACATCTTCTCGGACTACTTGAGAAGTATGTTTATTACTGCGTGTGATATGGATGGATTAACCAGAATTGCGGTCTTGGAAAAGACCAAGATAGAGATGAAGTAGAGCTACTTTATGAGGCTCAGCACATCCCAGGATCCCCCGATGATAGGGCTCTCTCCAAAGACGTGGAATGTCAAAAGGCAGATACGCACATCTTCTCCAATTACCTGAGAAGTATGTCAACTACTGCGTGTGATATGGATGGATTAACAAGAATTCAGGTCTTGAAAATGACAAATAAGGAGATGAAGGAGAGCTACTTGAAGATGCTCAGCACATCCCGGGATCCCCGATGATTGGGGATTTCCAAGAGACGTGGAATGTCGAACGGCTGATACGCACATCATCTCCAATCACCTGAGAAGTATGTCAATTACTGCGTGTGATATGGATGGATTAATAAGCCAGAATTGCTGTCTTGGAAATGACCAAGAACGAGATTAAAGACAGCTACTTGTAGATGCTGAGCACTTTCCAAGACCCCCCTGATGTTTCTGCTCTCTCCAAAGACGTGGAATGTCGAACGGCTGAATCGCACATCTTCTCCAATTACTTGAGAAGTATGTCAACTACTGCGTGTAATATGGATGGCTTAATAAACCAGAATTGCGGTCTTGAAAATGACAAAGAAGGAGATGAAAAGAGCTACTTGAATATGCAAAGAAAATCCCAGGATACCCCGATGATTGGGCTTTTCCAACAAGCGTGGAATGTCGAACGGCGGAAACGCACATCTTCTCCAATAACCTGAGAAGTATGTCAATTACTGCGTGTGATGTGGATGGACGAACCAGAATTGCGGTCTTGGAAATGACCAGGAACGGGATGAAGGAGAGCTACTTGAATATGCTCAGCACATCCCAGGATCCCCCGATGTTTTTGCTTTCTCCAAAGACGTGGAATGTCGAACGACTGATACGCATATCTTCTCCAATTACTTCAGAAGTAGGTCATCTACTGCGCGTAATATGGATCGATTAACAAGAATTCCGGTCTTGAAAATGACATAGAAGGAGATGAAGAGAGCTACTTGAAGATGCTCAGCACTTCCCAGGATCCCCCGATGTTTGTGCTTTCTCAAAACACGTGGAATGTCGAACGGCTAATACGCACATCTTCTCCAATTACCTGAGAATTATGTCAACTACTGCGTGTGATATGGATGGATTAACAAGAATTCCGGTCTTGAAAATGACAAATAAGAAGATGAAGGAGAGCTACTTGAAGATGCTCAGCACATCCCGGGATCCCCGAATGATTGGGCTTTTCCAAAAGACGGGGAATGTCGAACGGCTTATACGCAAATCTTCTCCAATTACCTGAAAAGTATGTCAATTACTGCATGTGATATGGATGGAATAACAAGAATTCTGGTCTTAGTAATGACCAAGATGGAAATGGAGGAGAGCTACTTGAAGATGCTCAGCACATCCCAGGATCCCCCGATGTTTGTGCTTTCCTCAAAGACGTGGAATGTCAATCGGCTGATACGCATATCTTCTCCAATTATTTGAGAAGTATTTCAACTACTGCGTATAATATGGATGGATTTATTAACCAGAATTGCGGTCTTAGAAATAACCAAGAACGAGATGAAGGACAGCTACTTGAAGATGCTCAGCACATCCCAGGATCCCCCGATGATTGGGCTTTCCCCAAAGACGTGGAATGTCAAACGGCTGAAAAAGCATATCTTCTCCAATTACTTGAGAAGTATGTTAACTACTGCGTGTAATATGGATGGATTAACCAGAATTCCGGTCTCGAAAATGAACAAGAACGAGATGAAGGACAGCTACTTGAAGATGATTAGATTAGCACTTCCCAGGATCCCCGCTGATTGTGCTTTCTCCAAAGACGTGGAATGTCAAACGACTGATACGCATATCTTCTCCAATTACTTGAGAAGTAGGTCATCTACTGCGCGTAATATGGATGGATTAACCAGAATTCCGGTCTTGGAAATGACCAAGAACGAGATGAAGTAGACCTACTTGAAGATGCTTAGCGCTTCCCAGGATCCCCCGATGTTTGTGCTTTCCCCAAAGACGTGGACTGTCGAACGTTTGATACGCACATCTTCTCCAATTACTTGAGAAGTATGTTAATTACTGCGTGTGGTATGGATGGATTAACCAGAATTCCGGTCTTGAAAATGACAAATAAGAAGATGAAGGAGAGCTACTTGAAGATGCTCAGCACATCCCGGGATCCCCGAATGATTGGGCTTTTCCAAAAGACGGGGAATGTCGAACGGCTTATACGCAAATCTTCTCCAATTACCTGAAAAGTATGTCAATTACTGCATGTGATATGGATGGAATAACAAGAATTCTGGTCTTAGTAATGACCAAGATGGAAATGGAGGAGAGCTACTTGAAGATGCTCAGCACATCCCAGGATCCCCCGATGTTTGTGCTTTCCTCAAAGACGTGGAATGTCAATCGGCTGATACGCATATCTTCTCCAATTATTTGAGAAGTATTTCAACTACTGCGTATAATATGGATGGATTTATTAACCAGAATTGCGGTCTTAGAAATAACCAAGAACGAGATGAAGGACAGCTACTTGAAGATGCTCAGCACATCCCAGGATCCCCCGATGATTGGGCTTTCCCCAAAGACGTGGAATGTCAAACGGCTGAAAAAGCATATCTTCTCCAATTACTTGAGAAGTATGTTAACTACTGCGTGTAATATGGATGGATTAACCAGAATTCCGGTCTCGAAAATGAACAAGAACGAGATGAAGGACAGCTACTTGAAGATGATTAGATTAGCACTTCCCAGGATCCCCGCTGATTGTGCTTTCTCCAAAGACGTGGAATGTCAAACGACTGATACGCATATCTTCTCCAATTACTTGAGAAGTAGGTCATCTACTGCGCGTAATATGGATGGATTAACCAGAATTCCGGTCTTGGAAATGACCAAGAACGAGATGAAGTAGACCTACTTGCAGATGCTTAGCGCTTGCCAGGATCCCCCGATGTTTGTGCTTTCCCCAAAGACGTGGACTGTCGAACGTTTGATACGCACATCTTCTCCAATTACTTGAGAAGTATGTTAATTACTGCGTGTGGTATGGATGGATTAACCAGAATTCCGGTCTTATAAATGACCAAGATGGAGATGAAGGAGAGCTACTTGAAGATGCTCAGCACATCCCTGGATCCCCAGATGTTTGTGCTTTCCCCAAAGACGTGGAATGTCGAACGGCTGATACGCACATCTTATAACCAAAAAGATGATGATAATGTAACATTAGACAAGGGTAGTGGACTACTATGTATAAACTATCCTGGTAGGCCTTGTTGCCCTGATTACCAAATGAGGTACTTGTGTTGTGGTTGAACCTAAACGGTAACCTGTAGTACACCAACGTCAATAACAACATTCGGATCAACACCTGTAATCACTCCAGGAACAGCCCCTAGAACGACTCAAGAGAAAAATGTTACAAGTTATATTTCACAAGTATTTATGAGTCCTTACGATTTCGGAGCTTTTATACCTTTCCCCAAAATGTAATACCTCCTTCACATACACAGATTTTCCTTACGAGTACTAATTGATTTTTCCGTAAATAGCTCATAATAATCCGTAAGTATTGTAAACCGCTCGCAACAACACATAACCATCCGTAAACTGCTCCCAAGAATCCGTAAATGACTCGTAACAGATTTTTATTTGATAAACAGTTTGTTATGCTACAGTCACACGGCCATGTTACGGACCTGCGGATGCCTGCGTATATTTGGATAATGAAAATGCGTAATTTTTAACCCCAATACGGAAATTTGAGCAAAAGTTACCTATATTCTGCGGACGATACGGATTAGTTACGGATGTTACGTATGAATTACGGATGTTACGGGTAAAACCTGCGGATGAACCCATCCGTTGCCAACCCGCTGACACATGTTACTGACGACTTACGGATGACTTACGGGTTTTACGGATGACATTAAAAGATAACATTATTTCACTTTTGAGAGTGTATTTTTCAAAATCATCTAAAAATCGACGATTGAAGGGGCATTCCCAAAATAAATGGGCAATAGTTTCAGAGTGTTTTGAACAAAAAGAACACAAATTTAATATACCAACAGTTTTCAGATACTTGTTAACACCAAGGATATTATGAAGAATTTTATATTGTAAATATCTAAGTTTTCTTGATAAAGAACATTTAAAAGGAATCATATAAATTTTGTCCCAAGTAACAATTGGTTTTGAAACAATGTTCCTCCGTTTGTTTTGTGAAATAGGAGTTTTAAAGATTTTCTCAACACAGATTTTATAAATAAATTTACATCCTTTCGTTACCTTGTTCAATTTTTTTGTTGTCAAATTTAAGCATCAAGAGTTGCATGATTTGTCTGTTTGTTATGTTTGGCCAACTGCTTAGGCCATGCGCTGCTGCCAGGGAACTGCTCCGGCGGTGCCATTGTAGTAATGCTTGAGGTACAGGCGCTGGCGCTTGGCAATCTTGGTGGTGTAGTTGCCAGCAAGCCTCTGTTGCATGTCATCCAGCACGCCCCCCTCTCTCCATGCACCCGGGATGATGTTGTGCTGGTCGTCCTCTCTGTCCATCATGCCATTCTGCTCAGCGGATGCCTGGTCTCTCAGGAGGTTGTGGATGCACAGGCAGGCGAGGACGATGGTCTCCACTGTGGAAGGCACCTGTGCCATAGCACTCAGAAGACACCGGAATCTGTTTGCAAGAATGCCAAAGGCATTCTCCACACATCTCCTGGCTCTGGAAAGTCTATAGTTAAATATCCTCTCCTCCATAGTCAGTGGCTTGGCACCAAAAGGCTTCATCAGGGTGGTGCGTAGTGCAAATGCAGCGTCAGCAATCACGAAATAAGGGATGTCTCGATCGTCATGAGGCAGTGGCTCATCTGGTGGTATTCCAATGTTCTCATCGTCAATTGCCTCTTTCAGACTGCACGTGTTCCAAATCTGGGCATCAGAACTCGCACCACCTGCTCCCACCTCCACCCACCGGAACTTGTAGTTGCCATCAACCAGGCTCCCAGGCAATGGTGGAAGTTCCACCGGTCGGAGAAGGTCTGGGCAATGCCCTTCCACCCCTCTGGAGTAGATGGGTTGCTGATGGTCTCCTCGCCATACTCAGCGTAGATGGCCTGACACACGTCCAACACCAAGAGTGAGATGGTGTTGTGGGGGTACATAGAATAGGTACATCAGGCTGTGGTAGGAGTCCCCACTGGCAAGGTAGCGCATGGTGATGGCGACCTTCAAGCCTACTGGAAGGGCCTTCCTGTACCAGGTATCATACTTCTGTAAGCGAGGAGTGAGGCGGGTGACCATTTCGGCAAACATGGCAGGTGTGATGCGGGTGAAGTTGCGGAAGCCCTGAACATCCTCATTGCGTAGCAGGTGCATCAGGTTACCATAGGCACCCTGGTGTGGTCGCAATGTGATCCAGTGACGAACCCAACACATCCTCTCTTTTCTCCTTTCAAGGATGGCTTGCATCTTGGCCATCAGGATCTTCATCTGCATCTGATTGTGTTGGATGGCCATCAAACAATCAAGCAACACAAGGCGGCGTTCTCTCTCCATCTTGAGTGACCTGTGAAAGTCTACAGTTGAAGAACTGACAATGATGAGGATGCTGGCAGCATCCAGGGTTGCATACCCAAGTGAAGACCATTTGGCATGGGCGACATCCGCCGAAATGAAAGAAGACATAGGTAAAAATTCCGCATATTATCCGTATCTCAACCGTAACATACATATCCAATCCGTAACATCCGTATCCCATCCGTAATATTCGTATCCCATCCGCAAGCATACGAAATTACCGCAAGTCCTATCGTAAGATCCGCAATATATATGTCAAAAATACGTTAAACATACGTAACTCCTACGTAATAGTGTTTACGTACCCCTATGTATCCGCAGGCATCCGCACACCCGACAAAGTGTGCGGATCAGTTACGTATCTAACGTATCCTGCGGATGAGTTTACGTATCTTACGTATGAGTTACGTATTTTACGTATGGATAACGTATATTCTGCGGATGCTTACGTATATTTCATCCGCAGCAAAATTTTGAGATTTTCAAAATTCCGCTGCGGATCTGCGTATGTCTGCGGATCCTGCGGATTGAATTACGGATGGATACGGATGCTTACGGATGATACGGATCCTTGCGGATGCTTACGGACTTTTATCCGTAAGCATCCGCAGCTACCGTAAATGGCCGTGTGACTGTGCCATTACGGTAGTTTACGATTTGTTTACGGATTATTTATGGAATATTAGAAGTGTTTATTTGTGTTGTTTACGATTTCAGTCGGGTCGTGTTACGATGTTTAACGGATTGTTACGGGCACTTTAAATGTAGTTAATACCCCCTTCACATACACGGATTTTTCTAACGAGTCCTTACGGATCGCACAAATTCACGGATCTTTCACGGATCCTTACGATTTGGCCACTTTTACGACCGGTTTAAGAGTTATTACGAGCTGTTTGCGGTTTATTACGGATCATTACGAGTTATTACGTTGTATTTACGGCAACAGTCCACGATTTGTTACGGGTTGTCACGGATAACTACGAGCAAATAACGTGTTAGTTACGACCTGTTTACGTGTTGTTTCGAATAGTTACGAGTAAGCTACAAGTTATTACGAGTCTTTACGATTTTTAGCCCAAAAATAATAACTGAAAATTAAGTGTTCTAATTTGCAGCTTTTATACCTTTCCCAAAATCGTAAGCAGTTCGTAAGCATACGTAAATTATACGTATCTATTCGTAAAGTATTCGTAACTACACTTAAACCGCTCGTAATAACCCGTATCAATCCGTAAAGCCATCGTAAAATGACCCGAATAAAATCGTAAACAACACGTAAGCACACGTAACCATCCTTAAACTGCTCGCCATAATCCGTAAATAATCCGTAAACAAATCGTAAACTAACCATATCGAATCGTTACAAAAATCTGTTACGAGTCATTTACGGATTCTTGCGACCACTTTACGGATGGTGACGTGTTGTTGCGAGCGGTTTACGGGTGGTTACGGATTGTTAAGAGCTATTTACGAGCTATTTACGGACAAATCAATCCGTGGACAATCGTAAGAAGATTTTTGACATGTCAAAAAATCTGCCTCTCCTTTCATGGATCCTTTTTTTTTTTTTTTTTTTTTTTTTTTTTTTTTTTCAAGTTCAAGTTCAAGTTTATTCAAACCAATCAAACACAACATTTTACAATCAATTGCCACAAAATAAATAAAAAACATGATAGGTTTGGGACCCCGGAGAAGCAGAGCTTGTGATAAGGGGCCCCTTAAAAGGTACATAAACAAAAACAAAATAACAGTATTTAGAATAACCGATGACAAAAACATATTTACAATGATAACTAATGAGTAAATATGGGAACAGAAAAAAAGATAACACACATACACATACACACCCACGCACACACACACAGACACACCCACATACACACATACACACATGGCTTTCCAGGATTTACTTTAACATATTTTGTAATCTCTCAAAAAGATATTCTCGACATGTATGTTTAAACATAGGTAGTGTTGGACTGGATCTGATGTTTTGAGGCAACTTATTCCATTCTTTGATACAATTAATTACAAAAGAGTTCGAAGCAGTTTGTGTTCTCGCAAACGGCTGATGGATAAGATTTCTCTGACGTGTGTTGTACGAATGGACAGTCGAATTAACAATAAACGCATCTTTTAAAAATGAATTATTTTGAGCAGATTGAGATTTGTACATGAATATCAAACAATTCATGGAGACTAATTCATCAAGAGGCAACATCTGAAGTTGCACAAATAAAGGATTACTTGGACTTCTGTAATTTGAATTTGTAATGAGCCTGATAGCTTTCTTCTGAAGGACTATTAACTTGTTTATATGGCTCCTATACGTATTTCCCCATGCAACATTACAATAAGTTAAGTGAGGCATAATGATAGCATTATAAAGAGTTACTAAAGTTTGCTCTGGTAAAAAAAAGCGTAACTTAAAAATCACACCAACACTCCTCGAGACCTTGGTACAAACATTGCTGAGGTGATCTTTCCAAGTTAAATGATCATCAACTGTAACTCCAAGAAACCTTACATTTTGACTCCGGTTGATCAGATGACCACCTATTGTCAGGGGGTCAATATTATCTGGGATTCTTTTGCCCCTTGATCTAAAAACAACATATTGAGTCTTACTAGCATTTAACAAAAGTTTGTTGCAACAAAACCACTTAAATATATTGTGAACTTCATTATTTGCAGACAAAATCAGATTATGCATGTCTTTGTGGTGAGAGAGCAAGCAAGTATCATCAGCAAAAAGTGAATAAGTAAACAACTGAGATGAGTTTATAATATCATTAATATAAATCAAGAACAATAAGGGGCCCAGGACTGAGCCTTGGGGTACGCCATATTTTACCTTCCTAGATTGTGATTTAACTCCATTAACCACTACATACTGTAATCGATTATGTAAGTAATTTTTAAACCATTTCAAAGCTATCCCACGAATGCCATAATGCTCAAGCTTGCTTAATAATATATCATGATCAATAGTGTCGAATGCTTTCGATAAATCCAAAAACACACCAAGACAAAACTTCCCAGCATCAATTGCATTTATAATAGTGTTTACCAAATTCAAGACACCCATACTTGTAGAGCAATTCTTTCGAAAGCCAAATTGTTGTGGGATCAGAATATCATGAAGTCGAAGGAAGTCATCCAACCTTTTATACACTATTTTCTCTAGAATTTTTGAAAATATGGGTAACAAAGCAATTGGTCTATAATTCTCAATGTTCTTACGATCATTCTTCTTGAATACAGGGATTACTTTAGCTATTTTCAATTTGTTTGGGACAATACCCTGAAACAAGGACTTATTAAAAATATCACACAAGGGTTCAACAATGCATTGAATACAAGTTTTAATGACTTTTGGGGAAATGTCGTCAGAACCGCATGCCTTGGATGGTTTTAGAGTTAAAACAAAGTTAGAAATTTCATGAACAGACGTTGGTCTAAAGTACAAGGACGAGGAGTGATTCTGCACTGACAAAAATTGTTTGTATGATGTTTGGACAGGAGGAATTTCCTTGTTTATTTTAGAGGGCAAATCAATGAAATATTCATTAAAATATTTTGCTTTTTGTAAGTCTGATTTTAACAGTAAATCATTATGATACATATCATTTGGAAGTGGCGTCTTCTTCCCCCTCCCAAGCAAACCATTAATATGAGACCAAGTCTTTCTAATATCATTCTGAGTAGTTCGAAAAACATTATCATAATAATCCTTCTTACTTTGACGAACAAGGTTTGTCAACAAGTTTTTATAGTCAACATAACTTTTCCGATTAATCTCATTTTGGTTCTTAATATATGTTTGATAAAGCTTATGTTTCTGATTAATAGATTTCAGAAGACTTGGAGTAATCCATGGTTTCCTGCATTTCTTCTTCACACTCAATTCAACTAAAGGGAAATGTAAATTATATAAGTTGGAAAAAATATCACTAAAATAGTCATAAGAAACATTTGCATTAAACAAGCTATATAAACTAGACCAATCAACTTGAAGAAGATCGCGTTGGAAATTATTCATTCTTTCATCAGTAATCACACGTCTAAATAATGTATTGTGTACCTTTCCTGTAGTGACTGCATTGCCTTTGTTAATGCTACAAATTGGCATGTGATCAGAGAAATCAGAACAGAATATTCCAGAATAGAAATGGTCTTGAACACAGTTTGTAAATATATTATCGATTAAGGTTGCTGAAGATGACGTGATACGAGTCGGTTTAGTGATTAGGGAAAGCAACCCAAACGAAAACATAAAGTCAACAAAATCTTTTACCTTTTCATCTACATCAACATTTAACAAATTGATATTAAAGTCACCCATAATATAAATGTCATTCTTTTCTTTACTCAGTATTTGCATTTCATGATCAAAGCCATCAATAAATGATCTAATGTCATTACCAGGTGCTCTATAAATGCATCCGACAATCGACTTTTTGTTTGCAATACTAATTTCTAAAAATACACATTCATAATAAGCATTAGCCATAGATAGATCATTACGTATCTTGTAATCAAGCCCGTCTCGGACATAACATGCTACTCCACCACCTTTCTTATTTGATCGACAGACTTGAACAAATGAATATCCTGGAATATCAAACATAGCTACATCTGTAGATGGTTTGAACCAGGTTTCTGAAATACCAATAACAGAGAAATTATGTTCTATACAGGATAGTAATACTACCAGATCATCAAAGTTTTTAAAAAGACTTCTGGAGTTAATATGCATCAGAGAAAGTTTTTTATCGCCATTAAACTGGAAATCGCTGCAGTTGATATAGCTACACTCATTAACAACAGCATCATTAATATCTCCAAAATCATCATCCATGAGGAAAGATTAGATGTAAACAGTATATAAAAACAACAGATCTGAAGCGGTCATAAAAAATATCAAATACCAAAACAGAGAGATAAAACAAAGCAGTTTGCGGATAGCCATCACATTCATTCACATACAAGAACACACACACAGACACACTCAGAACGACATGAACATAAAAATATATAGAGATGTACAGAGTATATTGATAAAAAAAAAGTGCAAGTGCACATAGTAAAAAGTGAAAGAGAAATAAGGCATAAAAAGGGAAAAAGAAAGATGTATAAAAAAAACAAGACGTAATAAACAGAGAGAATATATATATATATATATATATAAATGTAAGAGGGAAAACAAAAGGTGTAAAGAACGTTAGATAACGCACGGGTAAAAATGCAAACCTCTAGGAGAGGCACTTGGAAGTAAAAAGAAAATTAAAGAGTTACAAAGTCGCAGCTTGCTGCAAAGATGAGAAAAGTTTTTTGACTTGAACCCCCTCTTCGTTGGTCTTGAGGGCAGCCATGACTCTTCCATCAATCGACCAAGCCGCTTCCACCTTTGGATGGGTCGCCAATTTCATCAGAATTTTGTGGTTAAGTGAAGTTAAGTCCTCCTGGATGGAGATACCTGACCCCTTCAGCTTGCGACGCTCCTTCATCAACTCTGCCTTCATTCTGTGCGAGGACAGCTTCACTAAAATTGGGCGGGGCTTGTCGTCGGTGCGGGGCTTCCCTGAACGGTGTGACCTGTCGATGTTGGCCTTGGTCATAGGACAGCTGAGATGCTCTGATACCACCTTAAGTACCAAGTCATCGGTACTCTCCTTAGATGTCTCCGGCACCCCAAACACCCGAACAGAGTTCCGCCGACTATATTGCTCTAAGTCGTTGGCTCGACTCTCGAAAGCCTCAATCTTGCTCCCCAATGACTTCATGGAAGTGGTGAGGAACTGAACTTGGGCCTCCTTTTTATCCAGCGCAACTTTTAGATCGTGGATGTCGCCTTCTTGCCTCTCAATCATCTCCTCAAACTCTCGCTGGCGCTTAGAAAGAACTCTCTCTATGCACTTTTCCAAAGCTGATACAAATTCATCTTCACGAAATATATTTTTAATGATATCATGGATATCAGAAAACTCTGAAGAGAGACTACTCTCAGTAGAAGAGCCTTGACCGGTTGATGACATGATGGTAATAAAAATGAGAGTGGGGAAGAAAGCTCCGTAAACGAGGATGAAGAGCGAGAGGGGTAATAAACTGGAAGTGAAAGTGAATTGAGGAATGTCACATGATACTCACAAAAAGTATTATATGTGGGACAACAGTAAGCACATACCTAGTTGAAAGACAATATTTCCTCAATCAAAAACGGGGTGAAAATCCATGTCCTAGCAAGTTCATGACGTAAAAAGTAAATCCAAATGTCTCCCAGAGGCTTAAGTGAATTGTTCAACACAATTACATGGCGATCAAAATATCAAATCAAGACCAAGCAAGACAAAGTAGACGAGCATGGACAACACATGTCCAACATATCATCTGTCACCTTGTCTAAGAGTATCTACGAGTTGTTGCGAGTTGTGACGAGTTATTTACGGATACCAGCGAGTTATTTACGGATGCTTGCGATTGACTACGAATTGGCGATCCGTAAGGACTCGTAAGGAAAATCCGTGTATGTGAAGGGGGTATTAGAGTACGTGTACAAATAGATACGTATACTGAACGTATTCTTACGAATTGTTTACGATTTCAGTTGGTGAAGGTATAAATGCTGCAAATTTGAACACTTCCTTTTTTAAGTTGTTATCTTTTGGATAAAAATCGTAAGGACTCGTATTAACGTATTAAGGTTTGTCAACAAGTTTTTATAGTCAACATAACTTTTCCGATTAATCTCATTTTGGTTCTTAATATATGTTTGATAAAGCTTATGTTTCTGATTAATAGATTTCAGAAGACTTGGAGTAATCCATGGTTTCCTGCATTTCTTCTTCACACTCAATTCAACTAAAGGGAAATGTAAATTATATAAGTTGGAAAAAATATCACTAAAATAGTCATAAGAAACATTTGCATTAAACAAGCTATATAAACTAGACCAATCAACTTGAAGAAGATCGCGTTGGAAATTATTCATTCTTTCATCAGTAATCACACGTCTAAATAATGTATTGTGTACCTTTCCTGTAGTGACTGCATTGCCTTTGTTAATGCTACAAATTGGCATGTGATCAGAGAAATCAGAACAGAATATTCCAGAATAGAAATGGTCTTGAACACAGTTTGTAAATATATTATCGATTAAGGTTGCTGAAGATGACGTGATACGAGTCGGTTTAGTGATTAGGGAAAGCAACCCAAACGAAAACATAAAGTCAACAAAATCTTTTACCTTTTCATCTACATCAACATTTAACAAATTGATATTAAAGTCACCCATAATATAAATGTCATTCTTTTCTTTACTCAGTATTTGCATTTCATGATCAAAGCCATCAATAAATGATCTAATGTCATTACCAGGTGCTCTATAAATGCATCCGACAATCGACTTTTTGTTTGCAATACTAATTTCTAAAAATACACATTCATAATAAGCATTAGCCATAGATAGATCATTACGTATCTTGTAATCAAGCCCGTCTCGGACATAACATGCTACTCCACCACCTTTCTTATTTGATCGACAGACTTGAACAAATGAATATCCTGGAATATCAAACATAGCTACATCTGTAGATGGTTTGAACCAGGTTTCTGAAATACCAATAACAGAGAAATTATGTTCTATACAGGATAGTAATACTACCAGATCATCAAAGTTTTTAAAAAGACTTCTGGAGTTAATATGCATCAGAGAAAGTTTTTTATCGCCATTAAACTGGAAATCGCTGCAGTTGATATAGCTACACTCATTAACAACAGCATCATTAATATCTCCAAAATCATCATCCATGAGGAAAGATTAGATGTAAACAGTATATAAAAACAACAGATCTGAAGCGGTCATAAAAAATATCAAATACCAAAACAGAGAGATAAAACAAAGCAGTTTGCGGATAGCCATCACATTCATTCACATACAAGAACACACACACAGACACACTCAGAACGACATGAACATAAAAATATATAGAGATGTACAGAGTATATTGATAAAAAAAAAGTGCAAGTGCACATAGTAAAAAGTGAAAGAGAAATAAGGCATAAAAAGGGAAAAAGAAAGATGTATAAAAAAAACAAGACGTAATAAACAGAGAGAATATATATATATATATATATATAAATGTAAGAGGGAAAACAAAAGGTGTAAAGAACGTTAGATAACGCACGGGTAAAAATGCAAACCTCTAGGAGAGGCACTTGGAAGTAAAAAGAAAATTAAAGAGTTACAAAGTCGCAGCTTGCTGCAAAGATGAGAAAAGTTTTTTGACTTGAACCCCCTCTTCGTTGGTCTTGAGGGCAGCCATGACTCTTCCATCAATCGACCAAGCCGCTTCCACCTTTGGATGGGTCGCCAATTTCATCAGAATTTTGTGGTTAAGTGAAGTTAAGTCCTCCTGGATGGAGATACCTGACCCCTTCAGCTTGCGACGCTCCTTCATCAACTCTGCCTTCATTCTGTGCGAGGACAGCTTCACTAAAATTGGGCGGGGCTTGTCGTCGGTGCGGGGCTTCCCTGAACGGTGTGACCTGTCGATGTTGGCCTTGGTCATAGGACAGCTGAGATGCTCTGATACCACCTTAAGTACCAAGTCATCGGTACTCTCCTTAGATGTCTCCGGCACCCCAAACACCCGAACAGAGTTCCGCCGACTATATTGCTCTAAGTCGTTGGCTCGACTCTCGAAAGCCTCAATCTTGCTCCCCAATGACTTCATGGAAGTGGTGAGGAACTGAACTTGGGCCTCCTTTTTATCCAGCGCAACTTTTAGATCGTGGATGTCGCCTTCTTGCCTCTCAATCATCTCCTCAAACTCTCGCTGGCGCTTAGAAAGAACTCTCTCTATGCACTTTTCCAAAGCTGATACAAATTCATCTTCACGAAATATATTTTTAATGATATCATGGATATCAGAAAACTCTGAAGAGAGACTACTCTCAGTAGAAGAGCCTTGACCGGTTGATGACATGATGGTAATAAAAATGAGAGTGGGGAAGAAAGCTCCGTAAACGAGGATGAAGAGCGAGAGGGGTAATAAACTGGAAGTGAAAGTGAATTGAGGAATGTCACATGATACTCACAAAAAGTATTATATGTGGGACAACAGTAAGCACATACCTAGTTGAAAGACAATATTTCCTCAATCAAAAACGGGGTGAAAATCCATGTCCTAGCAAGTTCATGACGTAAAAAGTAAATCCAAATGTCTCCCAGAGGCTTAAGTGAATTGTTCAACACAATTACATGGCGATCAAAATATCAAATCAAGACCAAGCAAGACAAAGTAGACGAGCATGGACAACACATGTCCAACATATCATCTGTCACCTTGTCTAAGAGTATCTACGAGTTGTTGCGAGTTGTGACGAGTTATTTACGGATACCAGCGAGTTATTTACGGATGCTTGCGATTGACTACGAATTGGCGATCCGTAAGGACTCGTAAGGAAAATCCGTGTATGTGAAGGGGGTATTAGAGTACGTGTACAAATAGATACGTATACTGAACGTATTCTTACGAATTGTTTACGATTTCAGTTGGTGAAGGTATAAATGCTGCAAATTTGAACACTTCCTTTTTTAAGTTGTTATCTTTTGGATAAAAATCGTAAGGACTCGTATTAACGTATTAAGGTTTGTCAACAAGTTTTTATAGTCAACATAACTTTTCCGATTAATCTCATTTTGGTTCTTAATATATGTTTGATAAAGCTTATGTTTCTGATTAATAGATTTCAGAAGACTTGGAGTAATCCATGGTTTCCTGCATTTCTTCTTCACACTCAATTCAACTAAAGGGAAATGTAAATTATATAAGTTGGAAAAAATATCACTAAAATAGTCATAAGAAACATTTGCATTAAACAAGCTATATAAACTAGACCAATCAACTTGAAGAAGATCGCGTTGGAAATTATTCATTCTTTCATCAGTAATCACACGTCTAAATAATGTATTGTGTACCTTTCCTGTAGTGACTGCATTGCCTTTGTTAATGCTACAAATTGGCATGTGATCAGAGAAATCAGAACAGAATATTCCAGAATAGAAATGGTCTTGAACACAGTTTGTAAATATATTATCGATTAAGGTTGCTGAAGATGACGTGATACGAGTCGGTTTAGTGATTAGGGAAAGCAACCCAAACGAAAACATAAAGTCAACAAAATCTTTTACCTTTTCATCTACATCAACATTTAACAAATTGATATTAAAGTCACCCATAATATAAATGTCATTCTTTTCTTTACTCAGTATTTGCATTTCATGATCAAAGCCATCAATAAATGATCTAATGTCATTACCAGGTGCTCTATAAATGCATCCGACAATCGACTTTTTGTTTGCAATACTAATTTCTAAAAATACACATTCATAATAAGCATTAGCCATAGATAGATCATTACGTATCTTGTAATCAAGCCCGTCTCGGACATAACATGCTACTCCACCACCTTTCTTATTTGATCGACAGACTTGAACAAATGAATATCCTGGAATATCAAACATAGCTACATCTGTAGATGGTTTGAACCAGGTTTCTGAAATACCAATAACAGAGAAATTATGTTCTATACAGGATAGTAATACTACCAGATCATCAAAGTTTTTAAAAAGACTTCTGGAGTTAATATGCATCAGAGAAAGTTTTTTATCGCCATTAAACTGGAAATCGCTGCAGTTGATATAGCTACACTCATTAACAACAGCATCATTAATATCTCCAAAATCATCATCCATGAGGAAAGATTAGATGTAAACAGTATATAAAAACAACAGATCTGAAGCGGTCATAAAAAATATCAAATACCAAAACAGAGAGATAAAACAAAGCAGTTTGCGGATAGCCATCACATTCATTCACATACAAGAACACACACACAGACACACTCAGAACGACATGAACATAAAAATATATAGAGATGTACAGAGTATATTGATAAAAAAAAAGTGCAAGTGCACATAGTAAAAAGTGAAAGAGAAATAAGGCATAAAAAGGGAAAAAGAAAGATGTATAAAAAAAACAAGACGTAATAAACAGAGAGAATATATATATATATATATATATAAATGTAAGAGGGAAAACAAAAGGTGTAAAGAACGTTAGATAACGCACGGGTAAAAATGCAAACCTCTAGGAGAGGCACTTGGAAGTAAAAAGAAAATTAAAGAGTTACAAAGTCGCAGCTTGCTGCAAAGATGAGAAAAGTTTTTTGACTTGAACCCCCTCTTCGTTGGTCTTGAGGGCAGCCATGACTCTTCCATCAATCGACCAAGCCGCTTCCACCTTTGGATGGGTCGCCAATTTCATCAGAATTTTGTGGTTAAGTGAAGTTAAGTCCTCCTGGATGGAGATACCTGACCCCTTCAGCTTGCGACGCTCCTTCATCAACTCTGCCTTCATTCTGTGCGAGGACAGCTTCACTAAAATTGGGCGGGGCTTGTCGTCGGTGCGGGGCTTCCCTGAACGGTGTGACCTGTCGATGTTGGCCTTGGTCATAGGACAGCTGAGATGCTCTGATACCACCTTAAGTACCAAGTCATCGGTACTCTCCTTAGATGTCTCCGGCACCCCAAACACCCGAACAGAGTTCCGCCGACTATATTGCTCTAAGTCGTTGGCTCGACTCTCGAAAGCCTCAATCTTGCTCCCCAATGACTTCATGGAAGTGGTGAGGAACTGAACTTGGGCCTCCTTTTTATCCAGCGCAACTTTTAGATCGTGGATGTCGCCTTCTTGCCTCTCAATCATCTCCTCAAACTCTCGCTGGCGCTTAGAAAGAACTCTCTCTATGCACTTTTCCAAAGCTGATACAAATTCATCTTCACGAAATATATTTTTAATGATATCATGGATATCAGAAAACTCTGAAGAGAGACTACTCTCAGTAGAAGAGCCTTGACCGGTTGATGACATGATGGTAATAAAAATGAGAGTGGGGAAGAAAGCTCCGTAAACGAGGATGAAGAGCGAGAGGGGTAATAAACTGGAAGTGAAAGTGAATTGAGGAATGTCACATGATACTCACAAAAAGTATTATATGTGGGACAACAGTAAGCACATACCTAGTTGAAAGACAATATTTCCTCAATCAAAAACGGGGTGAAAATCCATGTCCTAGCAAGTTCATGACGTAAAAAGTAAATCCAAATGTCTCCCAGAGGCTTAAGTGAATTGTTCAACACAATTACATGGCGATCAAAATATCAAATCAAGACCAAGCAAGACAAAGTAGACGAGCATGGACAACACATGTCCAACATATCATCTGTCACCTTGTCTAAGAGTATCTACGAGTTGTTGCGAGTTGTGACGAGTTATTTACGGATACCAGCGAGTTATTTACGGATGCTTGCGATTGACTACGAATTGGCGATCCGTAAGGACTCGTAAGGAAAATCCGTGTATGTGAAGGGGGTATTAGAGTACGTGTACAAATAGATACGTATACTGAACGTATTCTTACGAATTGTTTACGATTTCAGTTGGTGAAGGTATAAATGCTGCAAATTTGAACACTTCCTTTTTTAAGTTGTTATCTTTTGGATAAAAATCGTAAGGACTCGTATTAACGTATTAAGGTTTGTCAACAAGTTTTTATAGTCAACATAACTTTTCCGATTAATCTCATTTTGGTTCTTAATATATGTTTGATAAAGCTTATGTTTCTGATTAATAGATTTCAGAAGACTTGGAGTAATCCATGGTTTCCTGCATTTCTTCTTCACACTCAATTCAACTAAAGGGAAATGTAAATTATATAAGTTGGAAAAAATATCACTAAAATAGTCATAAGAAACATTTGCATTAAACAAGCTATATAAACTAGACCAATCAACTTGAAGAAGATCGCGTTGGAAATTATTCATTCTTTCATCAGTAATCACACGTCTAAATAATGTATTGTGTACCTTTCCTGTAGTGACTGCATTGCCTTTGTTAATGCTACAAATTGGCATGTGATCAGAGAAATCAGAACAGAATATTCCAGAATAGAAATGGTCTTGAACACAGTTTGTAAATATATTATCGATTAAGGTTGCTGAAGATGACGTGATACGAGTCGGTTTAGTGATTAGGGAAAGCAACCCAAACGAAAACATAAAGTCAACAAAATCTTTTACCTTTTCATCTACATCAACATTTAACAAATTGATATTAAAGTCACCCATAATATAAATGTCATTCTTTTCTTTACTCAGTATTTGCATTTCATGATCAAAGCCATCAATAAATGATCTAATGTCATTACCAGGTGCTCTATAAATGCATCCGACAATCGACTTTTTGTTTGCAATACTAATTTCTAAAAATACACATTCATAATAAGCATTAGCCATAGATAGATCATTACGTATCTTGTAATCAAGCCCGTCTCGGACATAACATGCTACTCCACCACCTTTCTTATTTGATCGACAGACTTGAACAAATGAATATCCTGGAATATCAAACATAGCTACATCTGTAGATGGTTTGAACCAGGTTTCTGAAATACCAATAACAGAGAAATTATGTTCTATACAGGATAGTAATACTACCAGATCATCAAAGTTTTTAAAAAGACTTCTGGAGTTAATATGCATCAGAGAAAGTTTTTTATCGCCATTAAACTGGAAATCGCTGCAGTTGATATAGCTACACTCATTAACAACAGCATCATTAATATCTCCAAAATCATCATCCATGAGGAAAGATTAGATGTAAACAGTATATAAAAACAACAGATCTGAAGCGGTCATAAAAAATATCAAATACCAAAACAGAGAGATAAAACAAAGCAGTTTGCGGATAGCCATCACATTCATTCACATACAAGAACACACACACAGACACACTCAGAACGACATGAACATAAAAATATATAGAGATGTACAGAGTATATTGATAAAAAAAAAGTGCAAGTGCACATAGTAAAAAGTGAAAGAGAAATAAGGCATAAAAAGGGAAAAAGAAAGATGTATAAAAAAAACAAGACGTAATAAACAGAGAGAATATATATATATATATACCGTGTGTCTCAAAAAAAACGTAACACTTTTGAAATGGTTGCCAAATTGAGCATATATAATTTTATGAAAAAATGTTGATATGTATGGAAAGCTAAAGGACCAACCTTTCATATGATATGAAAAAATTGAAAAAAAAATCATGCTTCGATGAACAGTGTTCACTTAAGTTAGAGGTATGAAAATGGGCCTGCGCAGGATTTTTCCTTCCAATTTTGGACAGGTAAGTTACTTTTAGCATACAAAATAAGTTTGATATGAGATATTCATGATCGATGGATTAAGAGTTAAAAGGATGTTTTGAATACCAGTCCTTTCTCTCTGTCATTTATCAATCCCCAAACACCACCCCTGCCACACACACACACACACACACACACCAACTTCCACTCCCATCTTATTGTATCATTGATCTGGTAGATGTGAACAGGATGAAGGAAGAATGGGAAAATGTTAAATTGAAATACCGTATTCAAAATCATAATTGACATTATGCAACCCACTCTCCTCCCCCCCACAACCTTTTCCCATCCCATCACCTACCCCTTGCCTTTTCTTTATCAGTTTTCTTCCGTAAGTTTGGTGGATCATCAATCACATTTTATTCAGGTTTTATGAATGACCCAAACATGTAATAGCTAAGTACATCATTCATTATGCATTGAAAATACCAGAATTCGAGGTATTCAAAATATCCTTTTGATTCAAAATATCCTTTTGATCCATCGATCATGAATATCTCATATCGACCTTATTTTGTAAGTTACAAGTAATTTACCTGTCCAAAATTGGAAGGAAAAATCCTGCGCAGGCCCATTTTCATACCTCTAACTTAAGTGAACACTGTCCATCGAAGCATGATTTTTTTTTAATTTTTTCATATCATATGAAAGGTTGGTCCTTTAGCTTTCCATACATATAGACATTTTTTCATAAAATTATATATGCTCAATTTGGCAACCATTTCAAAAGTGTTACGTTTTTTTTGAGACACACGGTATATATAAATGTAAGAGGGAAAACAAAAGGTGTAAAGAACGTTAGATAACGCACGGGTAAAAATGCAAACCTCTAGGAGAGGCACTTGGAAGTAAAAAGAAAATTAAAGAGTTACAAAGTCGCAGCTTGCTGCAAAGATGAGAAAAGTTTTTTGACTTGAACCCCCTCTTCGTTGGTCTTGAGGGCAGCCATGACTCTTCCATCAATCGACCAAGCCGCTTCCACCTTTGGATGGGTCGCCAATTTCATCAGAATTTTGTGGTTAAGTGAAGTTAAGTCCTCCTGGATGGAGATACCTGACCCCTTCAGCTTGCGACGCTCCTTCATCAACTCTGCCTTCATTCTGTGCGAGGACAGCTTCACTAAAATTGGGCGGGGCTTGTCGTCGGTGCGGGGCTTCCCTGAACGGTGTGACCTGTCGATGTTGGCCTTGGTCATAGGACAGCTGAGATGCTCTGATACCACCTTAAGTACCAAGTCATCGGTACTCTCCTTAGATGTCTCCGGCACCCCAAACACCCGAACAGAGTTCCGCCGACTATATTGCTCTAAGTCGTTGGCTCGACTCTCGAAAGCCTCAATCTTGCTCCCCAATGACTTCATGGAAGTGGTGAGGAACTGAACTTGGGCCTCCTTTTTATCCAGCGCAACTTTTAGATCGTGGATGTCGCCTTCTTGCCTCTCAATCATCTCCTCAAACTCTCGCTGGCGCTTAGAAAGAACTCTCTCTATGCACTTTTCCAAAGCTGATACAAATTCATCTTCACGAAATATATTTTTAATGATATCATGGATATCAGAAAACTCTGAAGAGAGACTACTCTCAGTAGAAGAGCCTTGACCGGTTGATGACATGATGGTAATAAAAATGAGAGTGGGGAAGAAAGCTCCGTAAACGAGGATGAAGAGCGAGAGGGGTAATAAACTGGAAGTGAAAGTGAATTGAGGAATGTCACATGATACTCACAAAAAGTATTATATGTGGGACAACAGTAAGCACATACCTAGTTGAAAGACAATATTTCCTCAATCAAAAACGGGGTGAAAATCCATGTCCTAGCAAGTTCATGACGTAAAAAGTAAATCCAAATGTCTCCCAGAGGCTTAAGTGAATTGTTCAACACAATTACATGGCGATCAAAATATCAAATCAAGACCAAGCAAGACAAAGTAGACGAGCATGGACAACACATGTCCAACATATCATCTGTCACCTTGTCTAAGAGTATCTACGAGTTGTTGCGAGTTGTGACGAGTTATTTACGGATACCAGCGAGTTATTTACGGATGCTTGCGATTGACTACGAATTGGCGATCCGTAAGGACTCGTAAGGAAAATCCGTGTATGTGAAGGGGGTATTAGAGTACGTGTACAAATAGATACGTATACTGAACGTATTCTTACGAATTGTTTACGATTTCAGTTGGTGAAGGTATAAATGCTGCAAATTTGAACACTTCCTTTTTTAAGTTGTTATCTTTTGGATAAAAATCGTAAGGACTCGTATTAACGGATGCTTGCGATTGACCTCGAGTGGGCGATCCGTAAGGAGTCGTAAGAAAAGAAAATTCCGTGTATGTGAAAGGGGTATAAAGCAGTTGTCCTTACCTGTTGCTGATTGCGTTGTTGATGCTGAATTTGTTCCTGGTATTTTTCCTGGAGATGTACCCGTTGTTGTACCTTGTGTTGTTCCTGGTGCTGTTTCTTGTTGTGTTTCCAGGATTGTTCCTGACGTTGATAAACTGCAGGTTACCGTGTAGTGTCGACCACAACACAAGTACCTGACTTCGTAATCAGGGGAACGAGGCCTATCATGATGGTTTCTACATAGAAAACCTTTACTCTTGTCAAATGTCACACCATCATCAGTCTAATTAGAGAAGATGTGTGTATCAGAAATTCGACCATTCCCTTTCTTTGGGGAAAGCATAATCAGGGAATCCTGGGATTGCATTTTCAAGTAGCTCTACTTCATCTCCTTCTTGCTCAGTTTCGATATTGGAATTCTAGTTAATCCATCTTATACCACACGCAGTTATTGACATACTTCTCAACACATTCTGGAAAAGACAAAGAAATGCAAATATCGATTGCAAGTTATGATTATCAAGATATGACAAAATCCACGAAGTGAATATTATAATTGATAGTTATTCACTAAATCTACATACCGAAAAACTAAAAACTATAATTTAAAGCTTTAATTTATATTTAGACATTACAAAATGTTTATTAAAATAAGGTCCGTGTGTCACCACAGTGAATACAATAATTTATATTTATATTTATCAACACAGATATGGTTTCATGTCTTCTGCAATATACCAAAAATGCATTCCTCTTAAACAAGATTTCTTTTTGGAAGTACAGTATGTTTTTTCTTTAAGCATTTGACCTCACCTGTTTGGCGTTGTTGGTGCTGCAATTGTTCCTGGTGTTGTTTCGGGTGCTGTGCCTGTTGTAGTAAATTGTGTGATAAAATATATTAAAACCTTTAGTTTGCTTGTTACTCTTCGCGAAGCAAGGACACACGGACAAGTAAAACTTACATGAGGATATGAAGGAGCCAGAGGTAAAGGTATAGTTTCTTCTTATAAGCTCCATACCTCTAAGCTCTATACCATTTC
Source organism: Strongylocentrotus droebachiensis (assembly GCA_035222895.1). NCBI lineage: Eukaryota > Metazoa > Echinodermata > Echinoidea > Camarodonta > Strongylocentrotidae > Strongylocentrotus > Strongylocentrotus droebachiensis. Next base: position 68,839 of record JAVYIG010004517.1, on the reverse strand, counting down.
AAGCCTAATAGAGTTGTGGGAACGAACACAACACATTTGTAAATATTTATAAAATAAAGACTAATGCAAATAAAAGCATTACAAACAACATGACGTTGATAATCGTATGATCGTATAATCTGCGCTACCGTTTTAAATGGCAAAGTCATACACTCTAAAAAAATCGAGTGCTAATTTTAGCACCTCAAGATTTGGAGGCAGCACCTGTAAGGGCACGCATAGGTAATGCCCAAATTGTGCTAAAGTAGCACTTGTAGACGTACTATAATTCAACATCAGTCCAAGTGCTACTTTAAACACTTTCAGTTTTAGCCTTTTTACACTTCTGGACGCATGTCAGAAGTGTGCAGCTCGCATGCAGACGCATGCAGCTCGCACAAACCACTCTTCTAGTGCATTAAATAACCCCTTTTAGAGCCCCCAAAACGACACTACTAGTGCTAAAGCAGGGCTCCCACTTAGCCGAGTTGTATTAACGAGTTATGGCGAGTTGTGGTGAGTTGCCTCAAAGAGGCACTCGCAATAACTCGCGAACGATTCGGTATGGTTTAGCGTAACTCTTTACAACATTCCACGACTCTCCTGGAAGTCGCAAGCAGTTCCAAAAATGTGAACATGTTCACAAACATTCCCCGATTCGTTGTACTTCGAGTTGAACTCACCTACACTCGTAATATACTCGTAGCAACTAGCCACCTTATGAAGAGTGCAGCGCGAGCTTGTTACGAGTAATGCGAGTATATTACGAGTGTAAGTGAGTTCACCTCGAGTAACAGCGAATTCACCTCGAGTAACAACGAATCAGTGAAAATTTTGAACATGTTCAAAATTTTCGCTGAAACGCTTTTATGAAACGTAACTGGTACATTGTTTGTCTGACTTGAAGGCATAGTTTGATGGTAAGTGTCGGAGATAGGGATAAATATAATATAAATCGTCGGTATATAGATTTGGTTCCATTTTGTTTGTTTGCTTCAATCTTGTGGCATGAAGAAGATAAAGTAAAGAACCTATGTTTTACAGATCGCCATTGCATGACTATACCCACAAACCGTATAATCATAATATCATAATCATAATATCCAAACAAGTTGTAAATTCAAAATATTGTCGCTATAATATAAGCAAAAGAAAAAACGGGTTTAAAAATCGCCCCATCGAGTCTGGAACTTGGGAGATATAAGTGCAAGCGAATCGCTTTTTCCAAACACGCCGAATCGTAAAGTGGCACTATTACGTTGCACATTTTTTTATTTAGCTACAATATTGACTAGTCTTGACGAAATAAACCGTTTATTTATGAGTTCAATGAAAATGATCATGTGCACATGCGCAGGTATAGGGTGCGTTCAATCGAATTTTCGAAGCTAGAATCACAAACATGAATCACAATTCAAAACGCCGTTACAAAAAGCAAGGTCACTGCGGTTTGCGTTCAAGCGATTTTTCATCAATGCTGATTCTAGCTCATTGCGAGCCAAACCACTGCGCATCACACTGCGCAGTATGGCCCAGGAACTTCGGCGCGCGCTTTCTGGAATTGTTTACGGCCGACTGTCGACTGCTGTTTTGAGCATAGATGACAAAGAATGAGAAGGTGGTAGAAGGAAGAAACAAAGAATAACATAAGGAAAGACAGAAAGATAAAGTCGATAGAATGATTAAAACAAAGAATAACATAAGAGAAGGTGAAAGAAGGAAGAATCGAAGAAAAACATAAGGAAAGACAGAAAGATAGAATGCTTAAAACAAAGAATAACATAAAAGGTGATAGAAGGAAAAAACAAAGCATAACATAAGAATAGAAGGAAGAAACAAAGAATAGCAAAAGAGAAGGTAATAGAAGGAAAAAACAAAGAATAACATAAAAATAGAAGGAATAAACAAAGAATAACATAAGGAAAGACAGAAAGAGAATGTGAAAAAAGGAAGGAACAAAGAATGACATAAGGAAGAACAGAAAGAGAAAGTGATAGAATGATTAAAACAAAGAATAACATAAGAGAAGGTGAAAGAAGGAAGAATCAAAGAATAACATAAGGAAAGATAGAAAGAGAAAGTAACAGAATGATTAAAACAAAGAATAACATAAGAGAAATTGATAGAATTATAAAAACAAAGAATAACATAAGAGAAGATGATAGAAGGAAGAAACAAAGAATAACATAAAGAAAGACAGAAAGAGAAATTGATAGAATGCTTAAAACAAAGAATTACATAAGAAAAGGTGATAGAAGGAAAAAACAAAGAATAACATAAGTATAGAAGGAAGAAACAAATAATAACATAAGGAAAGACAGAAAGAGCAAATGATAGAATGATAAAAACAAAGAATAACATAAGAAAAGGTGATAGAAGGAAAAAAACAAAGAATAACATAAGAATAGAAGGAAGAAACAAAGAATAACATAAGGAAAGACAGAAAGAGCAAATGATAGAATGATAAAAACAAAAAATAACATAAGAAAAGGTGATAGAAGGAAAAAAACAAAGAATAACATAAGAATAGAAGGAAGAAACAAAGAATAACATAAGGAAAGACAGAAAGAAAAAATGATAGAAGGAAAAACAAGGAATAACATAACGGAACAGGCCACGATGGTATAGTGAACGCAAATTGCATGCAAAGCGGGCGCGCGGTTTTTCCCAAACCGGAAGAGGCTTCGTCATACAATCATGATTGAGAACTCCGTCCGTTCAATCGAATTTTAGCGACCGTGATTCTTTTGAATCATGATACAAAACGCATCTTTTTCAGCGTTTCATGTTTGTGTTTTCAAACACGTTTATTTTTACGACCGACGAAAAAATCGCTTGAACGCATTGCGTTTTAAACTAAACGTCTTTAGAAACCGTGATTCTAGGGTGAAAAAGTGTCGATTAAACGCACCCATAGATAGTTTGTAGGAAAATTAGCACCCGGCCCCGGGTTTATAGGGTTTAATTTGTAGACATTTGTACATTGGCATTAATGTATTTGTCGGTAATTGGTGGCTAGTTGTGTCGGTAATTCGTGCCCCCCCTCACATAGTGCTTATTTCATTTTCATTGGAAAAGTCGTTAATGATTTTTTGTTTAGTATGCACATAAACCAGTTTTACTCTGAGAAGGTAATCAAACTACATTATTTGTATAGGCCGAGTCAACATGAAGGAGTCGTACAGTCTACGAAATTAATGTGGACATGTGGTAGGCAAATAAATCAGCATTGTAATACAAATATAGTTATATCATCAGCTCATGACGGTTAAGAACACAAACATTATTCATGACAATACCTCGGTCATACCATCAATTAGACCGATCGATTGTGTCCTTTCGGGGTAACGTAATTTGCGTAATAACGTAACTCTAAACCAAATCTAAACCGACCGACTCTTGGCTAAACGTAGTAATTGAATGTTCGTTTGGTCCATTATTGGTGTAGTGTCGGTCTCGGTCGTGTGACTTGGGTATAATGATACTTACATGGGACTTGTGTCGCAGGCGGTATGGTCATAGCCAGCCGAGCTGCCGTAGGGCTTCTAGGGATCGACAGGGCCGCTCGGGCAGCTCGCCTGTGAGCAGTTGTTGTAAGAGAGAATAATGTGATAGAGCAATTCTAGTTCTGAAAATAAAAAACTGGCCCCGTAGTAATATTTTTGATCAAATACCAAATTTCAAACATTTGTATGTACGCATTATGCGATTATTTATCCAAGGGGATTAATATTCGATACATACACACATAGACAATTCTCAATATTTGTTTCAAATTTGTTTATTCCCCAGTTTTGACTACCTTTAACAAGTATGCTCTTTCAAAGTGAAAGCACAAGATACATCCAGTTGTTTGTCTTGGTTCTTGCTATTTATACTTGTCCATATTAATATAGGCTCTACAGGCAGTACCAGGATAAAAAAAAAGGGGGTTTGGGCTAAATACCGCACATTTCTGACATCAAAATTAATTTAAAATATGCAATTAAAAAAAAATCCTTAGAATCCGAATAAAGAGGGGGATTTTTTTTTTAAAGAAATATGAGTCAGTTGCCCCCCCCCCCCCCCCCCCCCCGTCCTGATTCTGCTGCTGCTTGGTGCGTTTATTGACCGATTGTTTGCATAGAATCAGCGTTTTCAAACGTCTTTCAGGCAAATTTTTAAGGTGATAAACGCCTTTTTCAAACGACTTTAGATATGAGTATATTGTAACGCCGAAAAAGGTGCGTTTTTAATCAATGATGTAACATACAGCCAAAATCACGTTTCTGAGAGATGAGAAACGCAAAGCTGTTGTGAACCCCACATACAAATAGCACCTTCCCAGGCTAATTTACGGTCCGTAGAAATAGCGCGCGCCATGTTCGGTTTCATGTTATTGTACAAACACTGTTCAATTTCCCCTTCATACACTTCTGATGTTATTCTTCGTTTATCAGGCGGGCTGTATTTAAGACAGACCACCTTATGTTTTCGTTAGAATATTTCTCTAATTTCGACCCACTTTTTTGTTGGCAAAATAACTTGAAAATAGCTAAATTAAATGCCTTGAAATTTGGCACACATATGTCTAGGCATATAGAAAGAGCACAAAAAGGTTTTCAACTTTGACCTTGACTGATAAAGTAATCTAGGCGCCATTTTTTTGAAAATCAACTCATGATCATATATTCATAATGGAAAGTCATTTGTCATTCATATTTATCATGATCAAGGTCAATATCAGTCCGGTCAAGTTCAGGTCAAAAAACGCGCGCGTACGCCATTATTAGCAATAGCATTTTATAAAACATCGAGCCAGTGGGGTCAACCTAGCTGGGAAGAAAACCAATTTTCATGTGCACAGATGTAAAGATCGCATAGCTCCTTATGACAAATTGACCGTCTGGCATGTTCTAAGTGGTGGGTGTGACCAGGGGGACGCCCCCACCAAAAAAGTGTCCCTTTTGACGACAAAATAGTATTATGTAAATAATATTTTAAGGAAACCTTGAACCACCATAGGTTTGGTGTCATATGAAAGAGAGTTATATTATCTACATTTTGATACCTATTTCAAAGAATTTTACCATACATCGAAATCGGGGAACTGCATTTTTTTTTAATAGCTTTCCAGAAATTTGCTTATGTACAACGACAATAGCCTGTGCGAGGGAGAGGTTTATTTTTTGTTTAACTTTTTTTTTATAGCAATCCAAAGTTATTGATTTGATTTCCACAAAAACAACATTTTTGCCCACATGTGTAATAACTGTATGCATATACGTGCATTAGTTTATTAAGGACCTGTTTGGTGTGTTTACATCGATAACTTTGAACTAAAACCTGTAATCACCATGTATTTGGTGTCAAAAGAAATACCTTCATTCTGATATCAATTACAATGAGTGGTGTAGTGTGTGAAATATAAATTTTGAGCCAAAAGGTGCTTTATTGTAGATATTCCTCTGATTTTTGCCAGTATATCGGTAAATTAACTGAACAAAAGTGATTAGACATTTAGAAGGGCAGAAAGTTCAAAGGATTTAGAGCGCTGAGTGCAATTGGTCAGTTCTTCTTCTGTACTCTGGGATGTTTCAGAAAATGTGGACAGTTGCCCACCCCCCCCCCCCCTCCCCACCACCACCCCACCACCCCCACCCCCCTTCCAGTCGCTTGTCATAATCTTTCCCATGACCAACAGAAGTTAGTGCACCGATCAACATGAATATAATATAATATCGCCATGTTTGGTTTAATGGTTTATTTTGCCTGACTACTAAGAAAACACGTGTATGCGTGTAAGCAACCAATACTCTGCATTATCCCTATTGTGATTAGATTAGAATGACATAAATTTTTCTCATCAAATAGTTTCGGCTAGGTATGCACATTTATTTTTTATCTGGATTACAAGTAATTCAGTACAAAAATCGAAGGAACATTATGAAACTACTTGATTCGATTGAATCTCAGTTTTAGTCTAAGTGTGTTTCAAATAGGAAGTTCCACAACTACAATTGAGATCAATTTGAAATCTTTTCTGCTTAGCCATAAATAATTTAAAATCGTTACTAAGTCCTTGAACTTCTAAGGATCTCACGATTTGATGATTGATTTGTCCGTAAATAGCTCGTAAATAGCTCATAACAATCCGTAATCATCCGTAAACTGCTCGCAACAACACGTGACCATCAGTAAATGACTCGTAACAGATTTTTGTAACGATTCGTTACGGTAATAGTTTACAATTTGTTTACGGATTATTTACGGATTATTGCGAGTAGTTTACGGATGGTTACGTGTGCTTACGTGTTGTTCACGATTTTATTCGGGTCATTTTACAATGGCTTTACGGATTGATACGGGTTATTACGAGCATTTTAGGTGTAGTTACGAGTCCTTTACGAATAGATACGTATACTTTACGTATGCTTACGAACTGTTTACGAATTGGGGAAAGGTATAAAAGCTGCAAATTCGAACACTTAATTTGTATGAGTTGTTATGAGTTGTCACGGATAATTATGAGCAATGTATGGGCATTTAGCGACCTGTTTACGTGTTGTTATGAATAGTTACGAGTCCTTTGGATTTTGCAGCTTTTATACTTTTCCCTAAATCGTAAATAATACGTAAGAATACGTAAACATTAAGTAAGGATACGAAAATTATACGTATATATTCGTAAAACACTCGTAACTACACGCAAAGTGCTCGTAATAGTTCGTAACAATCCGAAAAGCCATCGTAACACGACCCAAATGACATTGTAAAAAACACGTAAGCATTCGTACGAATCCGTAAACACTCCGTAAATAAATCGTAAACTTACCGCAAAAAATCATTACAAAAGTTGTTACGAGTCATTTGCGGATTCTCGCGAGCAGTTTACGGATGGTTATGAGATGTTGCGAGCTGTTTACGATACCTACGGATTGATACGAGCTATTTAAGAGTTATTTACGGACAAATACATCCGTGTACAATTGTAAGAGGATTTTGGACATGTCAACAAATTTGCCTCTCCTGTCACGGATCCTTACGAGTGTCTGCGAGTTGTGGCGAGTTGTGTCGAGCTATTTACGGACAAATACATCCGTGTAGAATTGTAAGAGGATTTTGGACATGTCAAACAAATTGCCTCTCCTATCACGGATCCTTACCAGTGTTTGCGAGTTGTGGCGAGTTGTGTCGAGCTATTTGAAGGGGGGTATTAACGTATTCAAATTATTGTAAATAAGATGATTATAAAAAAAAAGGAACATTTCAAATCTTAGGTAGTTATTGAATCAACTGTCAGTACTTCTAATAACGAGTATTCTGTCTGTAAATTAAGACCACGAGATATATTGACAATATCTATGTTGTATTCTTAAAAACTGAAATATTTCGAATATTTTGTCGTCATTAAATCTTCATTGATTATTCACGCTGAAGTGATATAGAAGGATTGAATTGTAACACAATATAAATGGATACAGAATTATACGACATTCATTTAGATAAAATTTGTTTTCTCTGGTGATCTTTTTTAGAACTAAGTATTTTCATCGAAAATCAATGAATATTATTTTAGATCAATTCATTTGCCATACGGAAAATCGTGTGTTGAATTATGTTGAATTTTGAAATTGATTATATATCATCCACAGGAAATATAATTAATTTAAACTTTAGCCTATGAAATAAAAGTAAACTTTACTGTAAGTATAACAAAAATAAGTCGTATAGTTTGTTTTTTCTGTATATTACACAAGGACATAAAAACTGTTATATTAACACTTGAAATAGAAATCTAGTACCTAATCTATTTTTTCAACTAAGTAGCTTGGATCTGTCCTATTTTCGTTTGAATAAATGAAATTTGACTCTCATCAATGAAATTATCTGCATGTTATCCTTTATATCAATATAAATGATGCTATTTTGGCGCCATTAATTAACATTGACTGAAATGAAGATAACTATTGTAGTTATTGTCCTTAAAAATCGAAATCTTATTAGCAATAATTTACCATTTCTTGTCATTGTCAATAGGTTAACATGAACATTGGTTGCTCCGAAAAGAATTTTCCCCAAGGATAAAATAAGTGATTGAATAAGCTACACATTCGCATAGAATTTTAAAAAATTGTACTTTTGCAATCAAAGCAAAGTATATTTATTTCATTAATGAGCAATGTATGTCTAATATGCATGTCATCTGCCTCTCTATTTCTAATAAACAGATACTGTTTAAAGATATTAATCTAACACATATCACATATTAAATTATAAAATATATAAGGACTTACCGCGTTTTGTAGGTAATGTGAGCCTCGATGGTTCCAAGCACCACTGCTAGAAGGAGAAGGCAGTGTATTGCACGACCCATGTTTCTGTTTAACTCTTTTAGTCTGAGTGGCTTGGGTGGCCAAGCCATGGGCAACGATAAATATTGTCTAAAGTTTCAAGCAGTCTTGACTCTCAGAATTAATTCGGGGCTCCTTTTTTGCGTTCTCTCAATAATGTAGAAGAACAAATGTATTCGCAGTCCAAGCTCTCTAAAAAATCGGGCTTTAGGAGAGAGCATCACTTGAAGAGGGATTTTCGTGGGCCTTTTATATCCATGTCTGGGGGTAATTGTGAGCAGCATGATTGGTAGAAGGGTGCGCACAACACTTCTAGATATACTTCACCAAACAGTTTACTTCACCAAGAGGTTGGTAAAGAGAAGGGGACGAATTGCCATAAGAAAACGAGAAATCCTCTGGGGAAAAATTGTTCTGGTTAAGGATGTGCATACGACTGGAATGAGCGCATATTCGGCAACTAACTAATTGTGAAGGTATATGTATAACGGGAGCTAAGGCGAGATTACATCTTTTTGTCGATTCCATTTACAAGCTCGGTTTGTCCAATACAGCAGACCTGTATTACAGATACTGTGTCCCTTTTGCAGCGAACATCAAATTCTGTAGAACATTGCAGGAATCATGAATATGTCATGTATGTCCTATCTGTGAAATGTAAACGTTAGTAATGTCCCAGTATTCAAACCATGCAAGAAAACCCGTTTTCTCTGTAGAAATCACTGTCTAATACTTTTGGACGACTGACTGACTGACTTCTGGTTATCTTTGGTATAAACATATATATAAATGAGCTGTAACAGGCACATGCAGTATTTGTCTACATGAATAACCCACTTCTTTTAATGGCCAAAATTAAATTGATTGAGTCTTTGCGCAGGACAAAACATACGACTATTTGGTAATGCGGCATCACTTTTAAACATACACCAGCGACATGTCTAAACATTATCCAGACATTTATTTGATATCGTGACACCAATTAACATTTCTGAATTATGATCGATTTACCACCTCATTACACGCCTTAAAACAAAAGAGTGGTAAATGGTGATAACACGCGATTGATGTTGGTATATCCTTTGTCCGAGACTGGACGGCGCGTACGAGTACACAACTGCTTGAAATGGAGCGCATTTGAAATCGGAACATTAAATCCACATCCAGACAATTTGGCAATTGGCGATAGCGAGCATTACAAAACTATTTCCAACAATAAATCAACTTCGACATAAATGTAATTTTACTTCGAAATTTGTCTAGATCTAGTTGTATCGTCTTGAATAGATTAGGGCAAAACAAAGGGTAACGGGTACATACCGTGCGTCCCAATGGCTGCCGAATAAAAAAATATATGATTCTGTTATTTTTTAACATCTGTTACTTTGAATAAAAACCTTCACCCCACATTTCAATTATTGTAAGATTAGTTGAACATCTCATTGATTTACTTAATAACCAGTGAGGTAGGGATTATGTAACTTGAATATTCAAATACGGTTTGTTGAAAAAAGGAATATTCAAGATGTCGGCTAGTTATTCTTAAGGTAAATGGTATCTGGAAAGTGAGCAGTGCTCACACAAACATGATTTATTATCGGACTTTTTTGGTGTCATATGAAAGTTGAGTTTATGAGCTTTCCATACATCTAAAACTTTCCTCCCAGAATCATATATTTCTTATATAGCCATTTCAAAAGTGTATAGTTTTTTTGGGGGACGCACGGTGCAGTATTGGCGATGGTGAACGTGATGATGGGGGTGATGGTAATGGGCATTTTGATTGTGATGGTAATAGTGACTGTGTTGGTGCTGGTGATGGTGAGAGTGATAGGGATTGTAGTGGTGATGGTGATGGTATGATGGTGATAATGGTGATGATAATGGTGATGAAAATGGTGATGGTAATAGTAATGGTGATGGTGATTGTGAGAGGGATTGTAGTTCTGATGTTGATGGTATGATGTTGGTGGTTTATGGTCTATTTTTTCACACTCGAAGCGGTGCCTGAGTGACATTTCATTAAGAGTGAAATCTTTTTATAGCTATTAATGAAGGAACCTGATTTTAATTGTTGTCAAACTTCAATACAAACTACTAATATTGAATCTGTGTAAGAAAGAGCTGCCTGGTCACCCATTTGTGTGACATACATGAACTGTTAAAGTGGATATTCAAAGAAAATCACAAAATATGTCAACTAATGTATCACTAGAAACTGGTTAGCTAACAGATGGCCATCGTACAAGTTTAAGGTCAACTACATATCGGGTGATTTATAAAAATACAAGTATATCTGGGATATACGAGAGATTCGACAGAAAAAATAAAGATATTTTAATGACGTCACATATTGCACAAATACTGCCCAAGCAGACGACATCCCATAGAGAATGAACATAATTGCAAAGCTATTATTTCTCAAATTATAATGAGTTTAGTGTATATAAATGTGATGGCATTTCAAACCATTCAAAAGGGGATATGAAACCGATTCTGATAACTTAAATCTTTTGTTTGTAAATACACAGGAAAGGGGTTAATTAACAATCAAAGAAACCTGACTTTCAAATTGAAAAACCCCTGGAATGATATTAAGGACGGCATTTGTTCCCTCTTGAAACGCCGAACACTGATACCGCGGTATGTGCAGCTTAAAATACAATGGCGTCTTATTTTGTTTACAAGCGACAGATTCATTTATTTTTGTATCGCTGCATTTTTCATCAAAATAAAACCATGCACGGGGTTTAGAATGAGGCAATATATTTTACATTTAGCCTGACGGTAGTGAAGTAAGAGAAAGAACTCAAGAGAAGATGAAAAAACAGGCAATGAAAATGTGTGAGATTTCATGGGACATCGTCTGCTTGTGCAAATTATGTCCATCCTGTGAGTTCTTTAGGTGCTATGCCGGTGCTGTAATTAAAGGTAATACAAAGTTTTGGGAAATTTTGAAAATTGGGTGGATAGTGATTCTTTACAATTATAATATATTTGGATGCCCCTGTGGATATATTATAAGCACTTGAAAATTTAGCCCCTAAAACACTTCTGCTTTTGAGAAAAATTGAATATAAGAATTTACCGGTGCTCCCGGTAAATTTTGATAAATTCCAAATAGCGCCTACGGCCGTATAATGGTAGCTGCGACCATGAAAATATCAGAATATGTAGTTGTGACATATAATTTCCAAACAGGAATAGCTAATCGGTCGATTTTAGTCAAGAAACATTTTTTGTATAGCTTTATTAATATCTTGACCTTGAGAGCTATACAACATAAAGAGTTTATTATTTACAATTTCATAAAGTAAAGACTCGATTTCAACCGCGACAACGATTACCGAATATTGTAGGATCGCATATGCTTGTACTATGGTCATTTGAACCAAATTCATGACCCCATACCAAAACTTTGCATTACCTTTAAGCGTTTTGTAATTTATAATAATCATTTTAACTTCGAATGTTTCCAAGCATTGAATTTTGATAACCTTGTCGAATCAAGATTTCAACTTTGCAATAATGAAAATAAGGTTAGTTTTTAAAATCAATGAATATCTACTTTAAATATAATCTTGTCAGATGTTTAAAAGGAAAATTTATCGGTATATAGCATGTAGGCGTCTTCCTATTCCTAGGATGATTATTAATATTGATAAAATTCCCTCTCGGTTCCTACATAATTATAATGTAAAGTGCAAAATATCTTAGCTTCTGTATTATTTTCGGAGCAATGACGATCACAAGCAGATATATGAAATCTTTGAAGCAGAAAGCCGTGTTTGTGTGTATGCGCACGTGTGTGTCAGTGATTTTGAGTATATGGTTCATATATTTCCCTCTTCTCTGTTGGCCTTTCACATTCTGTGAATCATCGTCGCTATATATAGTTATTGCCCATTTCATGTATGATTAGAACATCGATTCCAGCAGTGCTAAGGACGAATAATGGATAATTTAACATGATGTATATTGAAAAACATAAATATCTATTTCATCACCAGTAAATAACCTTATTTTCTGACACCCTATCAATGTGCTTCCTCACACAAGGATACGAGTCCTTAACCAGTATTTTCAACAAAGCACCCATAAATAAAAGGCCCGAAAAGGGGGCCTGTGATATGGACCCAGAACTTTTTTCATGCATTACAAGCAAAATTGTTTGTAAATATGTATCAATATATTTACTAATTTATGTATGGGCGAATTCACTTTCAATTAGGTGCTTTAACTGGTTTAGAATAAACAGTTAAGGCTTTAAATATCAACTTCAAAATCGGTTAGTCATCTGGCTCCTGACTCATGTATATCCCCTTGGTGCACGAGTCGATGAAATTATATCTTAGCCTTGTTAAAGAATATCACATTTCTTTAGCCAAATGTCATTATTTACTTTAAAAGATTATCAAACAGATATTATGACTGATGGATATACCAACGAAGAAAATGGTAAATATTCGAACATCTACGAAAAGATTAAATAATATGACTAATAGCTATATAATTTTAATGTTGATATTCTAAGAGGAAAACATGGCTATATATTATCATATAAAGATATTACAGTTCTCTTGCATGTTATATGTATATAAATATAGTTGGATCTCCAGCGCGTGTGAATTGAATTATCGTAACAAGATTGTTCATTTTTTGGCCATATTGCTAGTTTCATAGATTTTCTCGCCATTGTTTGGTTTTTAACCTATCGATCCTTTATCTCTCATTATTAATTATTAACACACAAAATTATACACCTACTTGAAAATAAAATTATTCATACCGTAAATTCATTTTAAACTATTGCAATGATCTTACTGGTTTAACATAGTGATACGTGCTAAGGCCCGGTCACACATATACGACGCACAGCAAGAGCTGCCGTCTTTCAACGACAAGATATCCCGACGAGCCACAATATTGACCTTAGTTTGATAAAGCGTCTTGTAAAGTCTATATTATAGAGTGTACTTTTGTATGGGGTAGAGACATGGACACTCGCAAGGAAGGACATTCAGCGATTGGAGGCGGTCGAAATGTGGTGCTGTCGTAAATTACTAGGTGTGTATTAAAGGGAGTGAGTTTCAAATGAAGAAGTGTTGCATCGAGCTCAAGAAAAGCGGGTGCTGCTTCAAAAGATCGGAGAGAGACAAACGAGATGGCTTGGACACATAATGCGGCATGATGATGGCTTGATGACCAGAGTCATAGAAGGTCTCCTACATGGACAGAAGAAGAAGTGAAGGCTTTCTAAATGATTTAATCGCAGAATATGGAGCAACAGGGTACGAAAAGGTGAAACAGATGGCTCGAGACCGAGGTACTTGGAGAGACACTTGATTTAGAATTCTGATCGTGTCACTGAACCTGTCATAAGAAACTGACAGATCACTATTGATGATGATAAGTGATGACTTCCACTTGTAGTCTACCCCCCACCAAATGTTATTGGCATGTGCCTGGTCACTCATTTTGCAACTTGCACCTGACTGGTTGAAATTTTCATTTCCTACCAGAATAGTACATTTATTACATGTTTATATCTTCTTTTTTTCTTTCATCCGACATATTTATGATGACATTGCATTTTTAGGTTGGTTAATGGTTTTCATGATTAAAAATTGTCTTAATAACAAAATAATTTTGAACGTCCATATCTATTGCCTTTTTTTTTTTTTTTTTAATCATGCGCTTTGATTGCATTTGTATTTTTTGTCTATTGACATGTTTATTTTCATTCAATCGCAACATTCTATGTAAAGTTGATTCATTGAAACATTCTGTTTGACAACTTGGCAACAATATAGGCCTATACAATAATCGCCAGATCTCATTGTACCATACCATTTTAACATAATGACATAAGAGCGTCTAAGTTATGTACCCCTTATCATGTACAATCCTTTTATGTACAGTAATAATTGTTCTCTGATATCATGGCTCCAAAAATGCACTTCATTGAATGTATGATGTTTTGGTACGTCATTTGGTTTGCAAGCATACATAACAAATTCCAGTTGAAGTTATTATACATGTAATTACTTGGCGAGAACAGGTTACACCTGTATTACGTCATTCTTTTTCGTATTACGATTGATACATTCAACATACATTGTTTATGATAATGTTGCTGTGATGTTGTCTCCCATCCTTTCCGTCAACGGCTAAACATTCTTTTCCCCAATATCTAAATGCAATCTCAGTTATTTTTCCCTCACTGTCTCGGTTTTTATGCATTATGTGTAGTCATTTATATTGACTAAAATATTATGTATACATGAATACCTATACCCTTTTTGTAATTCATGGATTTTCAACGTTGGGCATAGTAGTGTGATGTTCGGGTTGCATGTTATTAGGGAGTGGGCTGCAGTATTTGGAGGTCCGGTTTGCATGCTATGGCTGTTGCTATGTCGGACAATTAATTTGCTTGACTGACGTGGCGGCGACCGATGTGTGCGGCCCGCATTCCGGGTGCTGTGTTCCATTCAGGTTGATCGAGTCTCGTTGTTTAGAAAAATTTAAGGATCTGTTCATGTATATGAAAGCCCACCATTATGTTCGTATAATGTTTAACCAGACATAAATGCTCAATTTAATCATGAAATGCAACCGTCCTTGCACTGCTATTGCTTCTCATTTGTTAAAGCGATAAACCGCCCCAGATTTGTTTTTCCATACTGAACGAATTGCTTCTGTTTGATTTGGTTTGTAGTTGTATACTGCGTATATGACTAGTTGTCCTAATAATGCCGATCTCTTCCCCAATATTTTTCCAAACACTCTCTATACACCAGAGCCAGCCCAGCCCATCCTTCACACATGTTATGCCAACAGAGATTCATAGTACGTGTTTGTATCCATTTTTTTCTTTTTCATCATCATCATTATCATTATGTGTCTTCTCTCTTCCTTCTACATTCGGACGCTACTATTTCCTTACTCCTCTATTATGTCTCCTTGTTCACGTTGATAACGCCTTTATTTTCTCTCAACAGTATTACTTCGTATTGCCTAATGTCAACAAAGAGAGAGTATTTCTAAACCCATGATGATGTCTAATTTCGATAATAGGCAATCGATGCCTTTTCAAATGCTTGGTGATGACGATTTCTTTGATTTACATCGACCTTCTCAATCTGACGATGCGTCGCATACTTCTGTTAATTCGTATGATAATTTTATAAGGGATAACACTAACGTTTCATCTGCAAATTTAGAGTTCGATTTCGATTTTGATGACCCTGCCCAACGTGGAATTACTAACTACATAACCATCAATCAATTTTGTAATGTTTCGAAAGATTTTCAAAATAATTCATTTTCCCTACTTCATTTAAATATCAGAAGTTTGAATAAGCACTTCGATGACCTTCTTTCACTAATAGATAAACCCATGTCAAACCCACTTTCCCTGATTGGCCTCACAGAAACTTGGTTAAATTACGATTCAAACCACCCATTTCATATCAATGATTATGAATTCATTAATAAAAATAGACAAAACAGAGTTGGTGGTGGAGTTGCACTCTACATTCGTAAATCACTTAAATACACTATTTTGAATGAAATCTCAGTTTGTAATGCTATTGTTGAATCCTTTTTTATTGAAATTGTGATTCCTGGTAATAAGAATATTATCGCCGGTGTTATTTATAGGTGTCCTAGCTCAAATACTCTAGAATTTTTACAATATTTGTCAAATTTGTTAAGAAATGTCAACTTTGACAATAAAGACTTCTTCTTGATGGGAGATTTTAATATAGACTTATTGAACCATGAACATAACAGGGCTTCTCAAGAATTTCTGGAATTAATTTTATCCGCCTCTTGCTTACCACTTGTATCTAAGCCAACGCGTGTTACAAATACATCTGCTACTTTAATTGACAATATTTTTTCTAATGTCATTCCGCATCCAGATTCCTATATAATTATTTCGGACATAACTGATCACTATCCTATTGCACTGCATTATCAACTGGGTCAATCGATTAATACTAATAATTTTTCAACTTACAGACGTAAAGTTAATGTAGAAAGTCTGGCACACCTTGGAATTAATCTGGAAAATTATGATTGGTTGTGTGTGCATACTAATAATGACATTAATAGTTCATATGAAAATTTTGTCCATATATTAGACAATCAGTTGGACATCAATATGCCGAAACAAAAAGTCAAAACCAGTTATAAAAAAACACCTAAACTTCCATGGATTTCAAAGTCTCTTCTACGCTCAATTAATCGGAAAAATAATCTCTTTTATAAATACAAAATAAAAGGTACTGAGAAATCTAAACTGAAATATACATCCTATAAAAACACATTGACTAAAATCATTCGCCTAGAAAAGAGAAAATACTTTGTAAATCGTTTGGAAATGTTTAAACACGACATGCAAAATACCTGGAAAGTTATTAAACAAGCGATGAATTTGACTAAAGGAAGATCTGACATAAATAAAATCAAGTATAACAATGAAACTGTTGAAAATTCCAAAGATATTGCGAACATTTTTAATAATTACTTTTCCTCAATCGGTAACAATCTCGCCGAAAATATCCCCCCATCAAACAAAAATTATACTGACTTTTTAGGCCCCGCTAATCCGAATTCTATTTTTTTCTTTCCGACAAATAGACAAGAAGTCCTTAATATCGTCTCTAATCTACAAAATAAAACAAGTTCTGGTTTCGATGGAATTAGTAATGTTATTTTGAAAGCCATTATTCCTTTTATTGTCGACCCATTAGTCCATATATTCAATTTATCATTACTGCATGGTGAATTTCCTGATTCCATGAAACTAGCAAAAATTATTCCCCTATTCAAAAAAGGTGATAAACTTGAAATAGGTAATTACAGGCCAATCTCCTTGTTATCTTCATTTTCCAAAATCTTGGAAAAAATAGTATTTACTCGAATGATTGCTTTCCTGAAGAAATATGATATTTTATCCAACTTTCAGTTTGGTTTCAGAGAAAAACATAGTACTGTTCATGCCTTAATGTCTTTTGTTGAAAAAATTGCCCATTCAATTGACTCGTCTTCTCACACAGTTGGTATTTTCCTGGACTTCTCCAAGGCCTTTGATACGATAAATCACGAAATTTTACTTTACAAACTCGCCAATATTGGTGTCCGTGGAAAGGCCTTGGAGTGGTTCAGGAGCTACCTTTCTAACAGAAGACAATTTGTGTTTTTAAATGAGCAGGCATCTGATTTTAAAAATATTACTTGTGGTGTTCCGCAAGGGAGTCTTTTAGGCCCGCTATTGTTTATTATTTATATAAATGATTTTCATAAATCATCCAATGCTATGTCATTCATTTTATTTGCTGATGATACTAATTTATTTTTTTCACACAGTGATCCAAATATTATTGTTGATGTAATTAACGCAGAGTTGCGAAAAATATTAGAATGGATTAGAGCTAATAAATTGTCATTGAATCTCTTGAAGACGAACTACATATTGTTCAGTAACTCCTTAACATCATTACCCACTGATATTATTCTTGACAACACCCCTCTTGAGCAAGTTTCTCATACAAAATTTTTAGGTGTTGTGGTTGATAGTAAACTATCCTGGAAACTCCACGTTGAAAATATTTGTAAAACTATATCTCGCAATGTTGGTATCATTAACAGACTTAAATCACACCTTCCACAACGATCTTTGCTTATGCTTTATTCTTCTCTTATTTTACCATACTTAAATTATGGACTTCTGCTTTGGGGAAACACGTACCAAACATTGGTGGAAAAAGTTTTATTACTACAAAAGAAAGTCATTCGTATCATATGTAATGCTCCTTTTCTTGCCCATACGGATCCGCTGTTCCTTGAACATAATATCCTAAAAATTAACGATCTATACTTATTACATCTAGGTGAATTTATGTATAAATTCAATTCTGGTACTCTTCCATTTGCGTTTCACGATATGTTTAAACAAAATCGTACATTTCATAATTATCCCACAAGACAGTCAGAAGAATTTCATTTACCTTTTTTGAGAACATTTTTCGCACAAAAAACATTCATCTTTGAAGGCCCTAAATTTTGGAATACTTTGCGTGTTGATTTGAAAAACTCCCCTTCTCTCTCAGTCTTTAAAAGAAATCTAAAGAAATCTTTACTGGCCCCGTACAAAACCTAGCTCCTTGTTATATTGCCTGTGTATATTATATGCAGGAATTTTCATGATTATTACTATTGTCATTATTTTAATTATGATCATATTGTTGAGATTGTATTATGTTCTCCAGAGAACTCGTCACCACTCGTTTACCAAGTACTTCTTCTCATTGAACTGTTCTTCTTTTTTTGAAAATTTGATCTTGCGCGCAACCTTCATTCTGTTTGTTATCACCTTTCATCTATTTCTGTAGTCCACATGCAAACCTTTTCTCTTTACTGTATCCCTTCTCCTCTCACACTCTCCTTGTTTTCTTTGTACATTGTTCGTGTTATGCGTATTGTTTTGTTTCTCCTTTTGTGTCCTCTCTGTTGGCAATTATCCTTATTTTACTCATGTAACAACTATTATTGAATACTACCACCCGAGGGGTCCACGATTTACAAGCATCGCTTCACAGTGGACCTCTCCGTTTCCAGCTTAACATTAATAAATTATTTTAAGCAGCAATATTTCTTGATATTCAAATATGTAATTCTGTTAAATTTATATTTTGTATTGCATGGTTACTACTTTGATTGTTTACTGTAATGATATTTCTATGAATACTGTATTCTTTTGCTGGAAATGAGAAAAAATAAAATTGAATTGAATTGAATTGAATTGTTTTCGAATTATATGATTAAAACCTTTCAAAATTATGTAAACACTTATGTCAGGTTGACCCAAAAAAAATGTCCTATAACATCACTTTGAAATGCTTACAGAGAGAGAGAGAAAGAGTGAAATAGATAGCGAAGAAGGGGGAGAGAGGGGGGGGGGGGGAGAGAGAAAAATAAGTAAAGAGACGGACGTAGGAGAGGACGGGCAGAGAACGTGAACACTGGTACAAGGGGAGAGATAAAGAACAGAGAGAGAGACGTCCACAAGGAAAAGAATGAGGAAAAGAGAGAGAGGGGGAAGATGATGGATGGGACAGAGAGGGAGAGGTGATAAGGGGGGGGGGGGTGAAAGGAGCGAAAGAAAAGTCAATATATATTAATTTATTTTTAAAGACAAAAATGGATTGATAGTCATGTGAATAAACCTTTTTACAACGACACCCTACGACCGAAAGATACCGTCTAAACGCAACAAGGCCTATTACCATGCGCTTTACTAACACGTCACCGTGATCAGTTGAGCGACACCAGCGTCTCTCAGTATAAGTGCAAATGAGAATTCATCACTATTATTATTTTTTTGTTCGTGAATCTGGCTGTGTATTCGGGTTACGTTCCTAATAGTTTTGTAGAAGAAAGTAATATGCTATAACCGCTAACTTTTTGGTCATGGAAAAACTTAACCTTGATCATTCGTGAGGTATAAGGGGAGGATTATCAACATCAACGTTCATTAGCAGTCAGCAGGTAAGTGTCTGTTTCATGAATATCTCAACAAAAACTATATTCAGAAGAACAAAACCCGACTTGTGCCTGGAATTTTCGCATACACAGATGTTTCTGTTTCACGAATATCCATAAAAACGATAAAAATACTGATATTACGATGAGGAACCTTTTTTAAAATTTTAGATCACATTGTCATACAACGTCTCTGTCAGCGCTTTCCAGATCGAGTGCTAGGAAATCTAGTTATTCACAGATTTCGCTCTGGCAATCGTTATCATAGGACAGTACAACCGTAATTCTTGGACCTCTAAACACTGTCCCTGCTTGGATCGAGAGAGACAACTGTAGATAAAATGTCTCGTCTATAACCTACGCGCCAGGCAGACTGTGATTCGATCTCTCAACCGGTCGACTGAGAGGCAAAGGAACTATCTTTAACGTTTAGACTCTACAGTGCGTCCCAGACAAAATGAAACCGAGAAGTTTTATTATAACTTAATCACAATTATAATTAATAAATGACATATATTTGTAACGCTTACATTCTCCTCTTTCATTTTATGTAGCTCATAATGCATAGTTCACGCATGATTGATTAAAATCAATGTGAAGAGAGGAAACCAAAATGTCATTTGGCGGACGGTATCTGAATTTCAAAGAGAAAATCACATTCCTAGAAATTCCAGTTTCTGCCCTTTCATATGACACCTCAATCAGGAAAAAAGAGCAAGAAATAACAAACTTCCGTTTGTTAAAAGTAATGCTTGCCTTTCATTAATTTTATGAAACGAATTCGTTTTCACTGGCTGCTTGCCGTAGCAACAAGTAGAATTGACAAAAGACTTAACTCCGTTTCGTTGACGATCAGCCATAGACGAAAGACTTCATGCGTGCCATGTCAAATTACTCGTCTAGTCATGAGGATTCAAAAAAAAAGTTTGATAATTACTTCCGACAAATCACTACAGCGTTCTCTCACAGAGATAAATCTGGTATCTTGATATTGGAGTAACAGGGTTTTGAACTGGGTCTTTAGAAATTGGTGCAGATACATTTTGTTTCTTGGGTTCCTGAACATGTTGTTGAAGAGTCTAAGGGGTAGCAGTTCATCATGCTGAGTCAAAGTCGTCGACAATTAAGTCATCTGATGAGACAATTCCAGACTGGAGCGACCTCAAGTCAAAGCTGTGTATTAGGTCGAATGGGTCACAATCAATTTCGTGATGAAATCGTGTACACTGCAATCATCCAGCAACAACCTTGTTGTGGAGTTCTCTAGCTCTGTGACATTCACACTATGAATATGATGGACAAAGAAAGCGGACAAAATATACAGTTCCTCAGGTAGACAAAGGAACATCCCTTCACTGCTATTTAATATATAAAAAGGTGAATATGCATGTGACACCTGTTCTACACATTTTTACATAATAGCAGTGAAGGGATGTTCCTTTGTCTACCTGAGGAACTGTATATTTTGTCCGCTTTCTTTGTCAGTCATGTTCATAGTGTCAGTGACGTGCCCTCCAGTTAGGAATGGTCGAATCAGATGGACTTGTCGAAGACTTTGAATCAGATGGGAACACTAAAACGCTTTCAAACCTTTGTTCCCCGAGTTTGGTCACGGGACCTACAGACTGGTATCCTACTATAAGAGCAATTTCCCCCAAATTTCGCTCGCTACGCTTGCTCGCATTTATAGATAATATAATCATGTTACTTTTAAACGTCTTTTCAGTCTTCCGTTATGAGAATGTGCTCATAGCCTTATCGGGATGAAGTTCTTTTTCTAAATAAGATGTAATTTTTTGCACTGAGACCTCCCAAATCTTTGAATTTGTCCTCGCTAGTAAATGAATTTCCAGATCACACCCAACTGCAAACTAGGATGCTTAAGCAATATCTTGTATTGTATACTATTAAACAGAAATAAATTTTGAAATCATCCCTTATTATGTAATCACAATGTAGAGGTATTAAACCATTGTCTAAAAAAATGGTATAATTCCGCTATGAGATTATTCTTGGAAGGTGACAATTTTTTCTTAGAAAGTGCCCTGTTTTGTTGGTGCCCCCTCACTTCGGAAGTCGCTGGGCCGCACCGGGTGAAGGGGTGATGAGTGGATGGGAAATGAGTGTATAATCCAACATTTGAAAGCAGAAAAAGCCGCAGCGTCTAGTCACTAGGCACAATTTGGAATACACGGATTCTGCCGTGCCTACATAAATATGAGGTTGCCCATGATATCTCGTTTAAAACCGAATCGATGCCGATTTTCATTCAGTGTGTAGTACTTTCAAGAGTATAAAACATCTGGCGTTCTCAAAGTACCATATTCACCATCTGTGTAGTTCTGTGAACAAGTGATACGAATAGTCATCATAACAGGTATGTGGTTCTATAACAATTCGACTGCTTCATTTGATGTCGTCTTTTAATACATTCACAACAAATATAATGGTAGGTTATACCGATGCAGACTTAGGTTGTTGGCTATTATAAATTTGCTGAAACATTATTATATTGCTTTAATAAACGTTTATGACTTTTTTTCCTGCAGAAACTTGATTTCATACATTTTGAGTAAACGAATTGCACGCGGTTTTTTTCAGCACATTCTTTTTTCTTTGCTCGCAAAAAGAAACTTTTTACACTTAAACCAATGGGGATCTCAGCAAAATTCAATTATGCGGCCCGTTTCCCGGGTCAACGGGCATCTTTAAAAAACTTTCGATCGGTGGGCGGGCATGGCTAAAATCACAACACCAATTTCGACAATCAGATGTCTTGACTAGATTTATTCAACATACTGAAGAGAGGTTATAAATAATTTTCTAACTCTATGCCTTCGGCGTATCCACACAAAAAAAAAACCCAAATAATGGGTGTGTAGATTATACCAAGATACACCTCCATACACAATTTGAAAGGAATCCGTCAAGGAATGTGGCAATTAGAGCGCACATTAGAATATAATGCGGCGGTGGCGTAACGCTGCTGAATCCAAAGTCTCCTCCGGCATACTGTAGGGAGATTCAATTAAAATGAAAGAAACACTTATTATATTGTAGTAGGGGTGTTCGATCACTAAAAGGAGGTACCTTTTCACAGGAGGAATTTCTATTTTGATTTCGGAAAATGAAGGAGGAGGGGGAGGGCATCTACCTGATTGACTCCTGTTTCTGCCGCCCCTCTTTACCACTCGTACAAGCATCATGTCCAAGTGTAGTAAAACTGAATATTGATTCTGACTACATGTACTTAAATAAACCATTGTTCATAATGTCTTTTTTTTTTCTTTACTTCACTTAGAAACTTGAAGAGATCTCTGCGAAGTGCAAAGCTCTGCCGACACCCTCCAGTCACTGTGATGATAAACAATCAGATTGCAGATTTCTACCGACGAACCTTTGACAATGTGTTTTCGAGTAAAGATGTTCAGGTAAAATAAAACGTATACTTTATATATGTATTAAAGGTACTGTGTCCCTTTTGCAGCTAACCTCAAATTCTGTAGAACTATGCAGGAATTATGAATATGTCATGTATGTCCTATCTGGGAAATTTAAACGTTAGCAGTGTTCTTATGGCAAGGAAACCCGTTTACTTGCTAGACTTTACTGTCAGACACTATTGAGTGACAGACAGGCTTTTTTCTTCTTTGGTAATAACATACATAAAATGAGCTGTAAAGGGTATATGAGAATTTGTCTACATCAATAACCCACTTCTTGTGATGGCCAAAATTAAATTGATTGAATCTTTGCGCAGCATAAAACGTATGACCATTCAGTACAATGGTCTGAAAATCAACACTATTACTTATTGGCTCTATAGCTCCTAAGTCGATTTGACAACTAATAGTCGTTATTTTCCCACTTAAGACATTTTCAAGCCCCACCTTTTTGAGGAAATTTCTAAATTAGTATTATCTTTCAAATGCCGTTGGAATTTTAATTTTTCATTTTTTTGGCCTGCAAATGGGACATAATAACTTTAATATTCCATTGATTAACTTGCACTGCCTTTTTAATTGCACTGCCTCCTTCAGTATGATCTTATTATTTTAATACAACATACTTAAAACTTTGATGATTGATGATTGTTAAATGTTATGTTAAAATGTTATTATTTTGTATGTATTAATATATTCATGCACTTTCAAATGTCTGAAAACAAGTTTTATGTATTTTTTACATGACAATAAATCATCTTGAGTCTTAAATCTTGAATAAGGAAGGCCAGACAAGGTTGAATTACAGTAATCAAACCGACTTCGCTAATGTAATGTAAAATTATCTGAGGGGACCGTTGACCATTATGATATATTTTGCTCTGTATGTTAGCGGCTCTATGGTTTTGTAATATATCCGCAATATAGGCTTGAAATGATGCTTCTATAAAGAGATATTGCAGGTAACAATACATTCTTTAAATATGTAAAAGCGACTTGACTAGACAGGTCGACTTATTCGTATGCACTCTTATACAGAAGCGGCTGCGCACACTGCAGAGCCCAAATCTGACTTGTGTGTGCTCGGAGGTTTTTAATGTTTTAATTCAATTATACATACCACTAACCCACTGGATGTGGTATAACGTGTTTTGGTATGGGTTTTATACCTCCTGGCTGTACATATTTTTGTTTTCCGTGTAGCTGATTGGTTCCCTTTCATTCCTCCATTAGGCGGTCAATATTCCACTTTCAACTCTTCTTAAAATACCATTGTAGATTATATACAGAAATCGTGATCTATAACAAATTTTCATTATATATGCCTTATTTTCCCCACAGACTGGAATACCGTTTGCTTTATATATTTTACACCTGGAGCATTTGGATTCTGACTTTGACAACTGTAAAGTGCACCAGTAAGATTTTTCTATTTTTAAAGATATTATGAAAAATCATATTTGTATTTAATGGACCATAAATAATGTAAATACAATTTCAAACGAGTCTGTCAAATTACATGAAGAATAATTTAAAGCCTTATAATTATTCTGTGGCCCAAAGGTAATAAGTTAAGGCCTGCTAAATAGTTTGCAAGTATCTTATAAGGCTATTTGCTTTGAATTCATTGCTTTTTATGAGATTGGGTTTTCGGGAATTCCAGTGAGAATAGTAATGCCCTATCGTTCCATAAAATTATTTTGTATCAACGTTGTTTAAAGATCGCGTACTGTCCAACGTAACTGCCGTAATATCAAGGACTCATCACACCCACCATTCTTTTCTTTAACATTTAACCGCTTAGGAATCCGTTTGTGCGTACCAAGAACCCAAAGAATCAGAATAAAAACTTTAATCAAAATTATGTCACATATACAATGCACTCAAAATAAGGAGCGCTCAGTTGTAAACAAAACATGATGATTTTAAACTTTGTTTAAATAGCCTGGTTTCACCTTTTACGGGGTTGTAATGTCCTTTGCTATGTATTTGTTAAAATGTTTTCTAAATAAAAAAAATTAAGTTGGAAATGGTTGAATGTAATCTAAGGATAGGCCCTTTATTGGATTACTGTGATTTGAGGTTTTTGTATTGTATCATTGTACAAATTACTACATAAAGCAATCTTCATTCTTTGGTCGAGTTGACATGTATCGTGTGCGTCAAACAAATTTTACATTCAGAAAAATATAATTTATTTTAAAAGTCAACTATGAACGAATAATGATCATACATTTTTTGAAAGAGCATAATTAGCATAATTATGTACAATATTTGGACTTCAGTTTCATGGTTTATCTATAAAGCCTAAAAATTGTGCAATGCAGCATTTTAACCCTGCTGGAATGAATACACTCATTCACACTCATTCACAGTGTGAATCACAGTGTGAATCACATTGTGAAATCACAGTTCACACTGTGAACACAGTGTGATTCACACTGTGAATGAGTGTGAATGAGTGTGTTCTTTCCTTTTCCGGTCATCCACACTGTGAACCACAGTGTGAAAACAGCCCAATTTAACATTGTGGAGCACACTGTGAAACACAGTGTGATTCACATTGCGAATGAGTGTGTTCTTTCCAGCAGGGAAATCACTTTTGAAAGACTAATCATTAATTCATGAGAAGATATTCCATGCAGATGTAGTATAATTAGCCTAATTAGCGTAATAATCTAATTAGCATATAAGTGCAATATGTAATAATGTTGCTAAGCTAAATCCAGAGGGCCTGAAAACATGGGTAATAAGACTTTTCAAGGGTTTTCTATGACAAGGAATTCATTTATGACACCATTATTAATTTTTAAATAATGCAAAATTCTTAAATAGCATATTGAGCAAATTAGCATGTGTACAATATAGGGAATTCATTGTCATTTTTTGTCTATAAAGCCTATAAAGCTATGGTCACAAATCTGAGCAGCGACCGACCGATCAGTAGCCTGCTCGGTCGCTGCTGGAATTTAGGCATCGCCCAGCGGATAGGTCGGTGCCCGGTCGGCGACCGCCCAGGCACCGAGCGTATTTTGGGCGGCGAGTGAAAAGTGAGCAGGCGCAACCCAAATTTTAACTCAGCCCAAAAACGTCAGCGGCGTCCGAGCGATGCCCTAAAAACGAGCGGTGCCTGGGCGGCTTCCGCTCGGTGCCCGGGCAGCCGCCGGGCAGAATTGGTTAAGAACTCGCCGCTCGGCCACCGAGCAGGCTACTTTTGGGTAATTTGACCATAGCATAAGTGGTGCAATGCAACATTGTTTATCACCTTTTAAAAGACTACACATTAATTCATGAGAAGATATTCCATGTAGATGTAGTATGATTAGCCTAATTACACTGTATGTGCAAAATGTAATGATGTTGCTAATCTTAATCCACGAAGACTGAAAACACGGATAATATGACTCTTCCAGGGATTCCAAGCTGGCAACTAAGCTGAATTTACTTCAATACCCATCTAGAACACAAATCAACAAACAAATCTTGTACTAATCAACTTTTCCAGGTCATGTACATGGTATATGGTACCGTTTACTGGACTACCGAGTCCTTTGGGAGAAACAATTCATTGTGATGTAAATCCACCAACCTTCCATTATGGCCTTATGATTGAATTTTAATTCCATTCTGATATTAAATGGGAAATTTGCGAATTTACAAAAATGTTCGTTGCGTAATAATGACTTGGCTGCGTGTATTTTTTTTATTTATCTGAGTGTGCGAGTGCGCGGAAATGTACACGTGTGTGTGGGTGCGTGCGTGTGCGTGTGAGTGTGTGTATGTGCTCGTGTGTGTGTGTGTGAGTGTGCGTACGTGTGTTTGTGTTTGTGTATTGTGTTTGGTTGGATAGGGTTATTTGTTTTATGTTACAACTGATTTATTTGTTTTCCCGATTCGTCTGTAACCTTCCAGTCGAGTCTCTCTCTCTCTCTCTCTATCATGCTTTACTCCTCTTTTTTCTCTTCCTTTCTCTCTCTCGCTCTGTCTCGCTTTGCTTCTCCCTATCTTTCCTCCTCTCTTCCTTCCTTTTTTGGTCAGAGTGAATTACGGTAGTATTTATTTCAGTTTACTTTATTTGACTATTCAAGAATGAATGTATTCATGTTGCTCAGAATAATGTTTGTGTTATAAACTGTCCGCTCAGGGGTGGTAGAGTGTTGATCAATTCTTGTTTTAGTTTTGGGTTAATACCCCTCTTGCCATCAGCACACGGTATCATGTTTACACCTATGTTTACGTTGTATGTAACACCAAATCAATGAATTTATTTTGGTATTTTATATGGACAACACAACTAAAGTTTTGAATTGACACCGTATTAGGGCGTAACGCCGTAATAGGGCGTTATAACGCCGTAAAGAATATCGCCGTAAAGAAAGAAAAAATGGCGGAAATCAGCCACCGTAAATACGAGTTTTTATTTATCTTTTTTTATATAGAGGGACCTGGGCTGCATAACATTGGTGGTCACGGTGATGGTGGTTATTTTACCTGACTGCTAAGAAAGCACAAATGCTTGTAAGTAAGCACCCAGACGGCCGACGGCTTTAGGCCCTCTCCGAGGGACCTGGTAATGAGGGTTAATGCCTTACCAAAGGGCACTAGCGCACCGACCTTCGCGCCTCCTACAACATGACGCGTGTATTTTGAGAGAGAGCTAGATATGATAAACACGAATTATGCATCTCGCACTGTTTGACACAAAGGTTGTTTTTTGTGTTATTCCTTACTTAGATCTGACGTTGGATTGCACAAAGAGCATCATACTTACATCCCCGAACTATCCTTTCCGTTACCCAAATAGTGTATTCGAGGAGTGGTCCATCACAGCGCCTCCTAATAAGAGGATCCTCGTCACTTTTAATGACTTTAACTTTATCCTTATGATTTCATTGACATGTGGGACATGGATCATGATAAGAAGCCCTACACAGGCAAGGATATGCATTTCCCTCCCTTCCTGACGTTAGGACATATTCTTTATATTGAGTTCACCTCATCTATTAGTGGCAGAAGCAAAGGATTCAACATTTCAGTCTTGTGTAACGACCTTTCAAGTAAGTTCACTGTGTAGATTAAATAGCATTCCGTCAATATTAACCCGATTATTCACGCGATGATATCACGACTCTCTCTCTACAAGTAATATCATTTGTATACGTTATTTGCTATTATTCTCCCTCTTCTGGTGTTGTCTCCTTTAAGCTAATGCATTGGTCTTTCACATTGTAATGACGGTATTATCCTGCTTGTTGGGCCTCTAACGTACAATGCCGCAATATGTTGTATTGTATTTGTATCGTATTGTATTGGTTTAGTAAGATAAAACTCATTGAACATGCAGTTAGAAGCTGACATTTTTTAATTTAAAGATTAAAAGGTCATTTACTAATTCAACTGTTTAATTTACAAAGTAATAAGTACATTGTACGATTGCATAAATGTAATTTACACTTAATTATATTGATGCTCACAATTTAAATCTGTATGTCTCTCCGAGTTTTATTTTTGTTATGTTAACGCATTGTTCTTCAATTCAATTTTCATTCAGGCTTAGATTCACTTTTGTGGTTGGCATGATTATTTCAGTTCAGTTCAGTTCAGTTCCGTTTATTGAATTAAATCTTTAAAAACTTTTTTACAAAGTAAAAACATGCAATTTCATGTAGAATATAATACAAAACAGAATAAGGCACAACTTTAACAAAAAACAAAAGGTTTTGTCTGGACAGCTTCCTATTAAATTAGATATAATAAATATAGTAAGAAAACAAGTAGCAAGTAAAGTTTCGGATATTATCATTCAGAAATTGCATAACAACCGGCACAAACCCAGTACATAAAATACAACGTGGTAGGATGCAAAAGTCAGAAGATAGCAAAGGGGAAATGTGAGGGAAAGAAAGAAAGAGAGAGAGAGAGAGAGGGTGAGAGAGAGAGAGAGATAACAAGCTGGATAAATACATTCAGGGAGAGTCATGCGCAATCAAGAAACTTTTGAGATTACGTTTAAAACTGTTGTAAAATGAGATTGAAGTTATATTAGTTGGAAGCAAGTTCCAAATTTCAGTTTCATGATGTCTGCAAGAATATGATGCAAAATTTCTATTAACACACCATCGATGATATTTCTTCTTATTTCTAGTATTATAGTTTTGTATTGTGCTGTTTGTTATAAAAATGTATTGTCGGATAAGTTTTTAGGAAGCAGTCTTTTTTCGTTCTTAAATATAAGTATTGCACACAAATATTCATTTTACTGGTAAACATTCAATATATTAAGTTGTTTAATAAGTGGTCTTGAATGAGATTGATAATGAGATAGCGTTATATATCTTACAACCCCCTTAATTTGTGGAATATATAAACAATGCAGTTTGGTTGGGTAAGTATTTGCCCAAACAATGTTGCAATAACTAAGAAACGGTAATGTAACATAAGGAGAACAGATTGAGGCAAAGTATGGCGGAGTTTGCTGATGACACCAGTATTCCTAGACATTTTCTTATTAATATGGGATATATGTGTTTTCCAAGATAAGTTTTCATAAATAAAAAAAACCAAGAACTTGGTATTAGCAACACGATTAAGAACATTATCATCCATATGATTTAATATGAATTAAGGAGCTCAGTGGAAACCGGTTTATATTTGGAATGAAAATATATGAAATTTGACTTTCCAGCATTCAAGATTAATCTATTGCATTTGAACTAATTCGATACTTTACGCAATTCAATATTTAGCGTGCTATATAAGGACCCAATGTCATTTGAGGTGTAGAGGATATTGGTGTCATCAGCAAAAAGAATGAATTTCAATTTATCTGAACAATATGGGAGTTCATTGATATAAAGTAAAAACAGAAGGGGCCCCAGGATTGACACCTTGGGCACACCACATGAGATTCTGAATAATCAGATAAAACACCATTACACATTGAGTTCTACTATGTAAACAACTTTTGAGCCAGAGGTCCATTCTTTAAATGTCTGCAGTACTAATATCGAAATATTTTCTCATTAGATGTTCTTTCTGGCCGTTTAATGGACGGTGTTTCACCAGCAGAAGGATTTCTCGAGCTACCCACACAATCTGGTAAATGGAAGAAAGTCTGTGAAGACAGCTTAACCGAGAGTGTGGCAGGGGTGATTTGTGGAGAACTTGGCTATCCTGGCTTCAAAGAGATCTCATACGTGAACTCCACATGCGCTTCAGATCATCTAAAAGACCACTGTACAAGAGCTCCAACTTGCAACCCTAGTTCGTATATACTTTTAGACCCTTATTTATTAATAGAATATTCAAATTAAGAACAAAATATATTTTCCCGAAATATTCTCCCAGTGCACATCTCTATATATAGTCGATTTACCCAGAGTTTTGGTCGATTTACCCAGTGTTTTTATAATTGTTTTTTACAGATACATATCGTTTGGTTGATTGCACAGCTGAGCATTCAATGTGCTCGTCTGAGAAGGTCGTCAAAATAATATGTCATGGTGAGTCAAAATTTCTCTTGTTTGTCCTGATTTCTGTAAAGGAAAATACGTGCATGCCCTTGTGTGAAAAAAGAGGAAAAAGTGGAAATACTTGCTCGAGACGCAATTGCAACTTGCCTTTTAATTGTTCATTAGATTTATTGTTAAAGGGCTGGGAGTTAAGTATATAATGGCATTTTTACATAATTATATTTTTCTTAACATAATCCTATATTTCATAAACCCAAATGTTTAGGTATAAATTCCCAGTCTGGTTCCATGGAAACAATGACATTGCATGTGGCCTGCAGCAGATGAGAACAGCCACGAAGGCCTTGATTAAAGGCTCCATGAGGAAGAGGGGGAAGAAGACCGAGAGAGAGAGAGAAAGAGAGAGAGAAAGCGAGAGAGATACAGAGAAGGAATAATGCATGAACCTCATTTAGACTCCCTCCTCCTCATCATTACAAGGGTTTGCTTATTGATCTTATTTTCTGTTTGTTTCTACATTCAAATATATTGTTGGTTTTTCCCCGCAGAGCCCGGGTATAAAGGATGTTATGAGCTCGACACCATGACAGTAAAGAACAGCTCCAGATTTACGTTCTCATCGACTGCACGTTGTATCTATTCATGTAAAACGAACGGAATCCAAGCCATTGCTATCATGAATCAAATGGAATGTTTGTGTTCCACATCTTCCAAGGTCCAGTTGGTAGATGCAACAGAGTGCGGTCAAGAAACAGCATCGCTATCAAAAATGTCAGTTTATGACGGTAAGCATATGTAGAAATTATTTATTTATTACGATCGCAAAGACTTTCCAGAAATAAACTTAAAAAGCAGTTTCAAAACTCTATGGCAAAGCTTTAGAAATCATGTAATATTTTTCATTGTTATATTCACACATTTCATTAGGTGACGCACAAGACTATAATGTTGCTTTAGGTTCATTCTTTCAACGCCTTTGTGATCACGGTATTACAGTATATCATCAAACCATACATTTAATTAGTACTAGGCTTACATTAAAATTTGACTTATCACTGGAATGATCTATTAAACTATGACCAGAATGGAGGAAATATACAATGAAAACTATCATAGAAATTTAAAAATCAAACCGATAATTTGTATTTTGTATTATTAAAGGCATAGCCCTACATGTCTTTGTGTTTACATTTCCAGTATGTCTTCAGAGCGGAAATTTGCATATGCCATAATCATCGTTCATCTTTAAAATATGAAAATGCTCATAAAATATATATCATTCACACCCTTCCTCTAAAGAAATCAGAGCCGATGAATTTATTACAAGGAATCAGATATTATACCTCTTTTGACTAGCTTCTGTAGGTTTCTGTGAGGAGCTGAATGACACGATTGGTGGATCTTGGGATTCTAACATCACGTGGTTTGGTTCTATCGTTCATCTTACATGTATGGATGGATACAGTCTGCAAGGCAATGGAATCCTGCAATGTGTGCCGGGATTGTCAACATTGAATCCTGTGTGGACCGATTTAACTCCAGATTGTGTAATGGACGGTAGGTACAAACATATTTGTGTTAATCTCATTTCATTTCATTTATTTTCATTTTTCTCATAAACATACATATATTTCAAATGAAGTACAAATTGATTTATTTTTCTCAATAATACATAATAATAACAAAGATAAGTGGTCAATATGAATTTGTGATTTAACTAAGAAAAATATGATGGGACCTACATGAAAGCAAGCTTGTTAGGCTGTAGGCCCCAGTAAAGTATTTTTGGTGTTAAATGGAGGACGGATATACATGTAATAGTGACCAGTCTAAATGAATAAAAAAATAAAAAGGAAATAATAATAAACTCGCAGTCGTATTTCAAGATTTATCTCTGAACAGGCTTAAACCTTTATTTATTTTTATTTTAAATGATTTTTATAATACACGGTAAGGATGGTAAGAAATACTGAAATAAACACAATGAATAAATATATATAAAACGAGAGGGAAACAGTTAAATATAAATTCAAAATTGTATACCCAAAGCAGCCCAATCTTACCATGCACAGAATTCAGTTGGCATGTTTTCAATGTACAGAAAGCTGTTTTTTTTTAATATACATGTTTACATGAATCTAGGTTTGCCTTTTCTTTGGGGCGTTTTCTTCTTCATTTAATCCATGTATATGTTGTGTGTATACTACATGAAGGTGCGAGCAATATCCCACAATTTTCGTGAAAAGCTCATCTCATATAGTAATACACAAACGTGCTTCATTGACAGTTGAATTAACGGTATTGTCTGTCAAATTTAGTCAAATTGAGGACAGGCAAAATAAGGTTGATTCATTGTTGATGTCAAATCATATACACCAAAGGAGGTTGAATTTTCAAAGATTAAAAAACAACTTTTAATATTTCGTTTTTGCTTTCCACAGAAATTCCTTCTTCAACGATGGCTGAAGGCATAAACGGCCTTTAAAAAAAAATCATATCATACATGCACTAACAGTAACACTCATCTTTATCACAATTTGTTGGTAACAGTCAAACGTGTCTTAGTGGCCACCTCTCTATAAATGTCATATGTCTATGGTGACCATTCATTTGTCCCCCTTGAGAGAAATGTGTGTTGTAAACATGGGATAGACAGGTGTGACTGTACATCGATATTGGTCTTTTTGTTATTTAAAGGTAAACTTAATTGTGTAATATTTATTTATTTATTTTGGCATAAAAAACAAACAACTAAATATGGTAACTGAACGTATGTGGGGTCTTTGACAATGTAATTTGAAGGTCATGAACATTTACACATTTAAAATGATTAGTTTGACAAGTTGTTTCATAATATCTTTTGTTTGTGTTATACAGCAGTTAAAATGAGAAAAGCTACTTTTTGTAGCATATTGAAATAAGCTGGTACAACCAAATCACATGAATTGCGAAGAGCAGAAACATGACAAATCCAGAAATCAAAGGTCACAAAAAACCTTAGATTTGGGTTATCTTTCGTTTTGGAAATAGAATGAATCGATTTTTCCTTTAATGTACCTTTTCTCCATGTTTTTACCCGAAAATTTGCGATGTAGGCCTCTTTGGATAAGATAAGCTGACGTCGTTATTGACTCTTTAATAACTTGTAATAACCTTATCATAAATTCAGTTACAACAAACAGTTTTTCGAGGAGTACTGGTCACACTACAGAATTTCGTACAACTGTGACGACCATGACTAACGGTGAGAATAGAATATTTGTTGAGATCTTTGTGGTACACTTTATTTCAAAGGATCCTATGCCAGAGGGCACTTGATACAAATGTATGCGATTCGGTAAACACAAATGTTCTTTGTCGAAAAGAGCACACCATCGCGACATTTCTCATTTGACAAGGTTTAACCCAAACATCTTAATTTAAAAAAGATCCTTAAAGCTTTATATTGATAAACTCACGTATGTTTATGGCCTTCCATGCGAAATACTCCTTCTCCAAACAGCACAAACGCACGCACCCACACATAAATAGACAAAAATGAAAAACAAATAACTAAAAATAAGCTTTCACTAAACCACTGAAGAAAAAAAACATGAGGCAAAGGGGTGGTTGAACTTTACCATATCAATGAAATATTAAGATCTTTCAGGTTCAAGTGAGGCATGGCCTACCAGAGGAATTATGTGTGACTTTGAGGAGGAACAGACCATGAAATACAGGTTGGTCTGCCCCTCCTCCCAGAACCCCGTACCCCAAAGAATTACAAGTGTTTAACGCCAAGGCCAGAGGCTTGTGTGTGACTCGAGAAGATTAAAATGTTAGGCTTATATACCGCACCGCATTTCCCTTTTCTCCTTCTATTCCGTTCACATGCATAATGCCACTCGTTTATGACCTACAAAATAATTATATTATTGATTTAACTGAGAATGAATTTCACTGAACAGTGTCTAAATAATGAGGTAATATTGAGAAACATTTACATTTCTTTTCCACAATCAGTAGAACTTATATGGTCTGTGTTACCTTTTACCTGCTGTACTTCGTAAAGCTGAAGTTATGAATGGACCTTTTGCTCATGCAGCACTAATACCCTATCGTTTTGTCACCACCCCACCTCCGTTCCTTCTTCCCATCCCTTCTTCTTCTTCTTCTATTTCTACTTCTTCTTATTGGTTTAATTTTCGATTTGTCTTTTTTTGTTCATTTTGGTTTAGTACTTCAAAGGGCGCCACAATCTCTTAACCCTGGGTCCATCTGTTTTTCTGAATTACAAACCCCATTTCAATTTCGGAGTAATTATTAACCCTCTTTCATTGCCAAGATCAACAAACTTTGAGAGCAACGCACCAAACATTTGATACTATGGTCTGTCACAAAGTGACTGGTAATTTAAGACTAGAAGATAGAAAAGCGAATATTTTTAAGACTAGAAGATAGTGACTGGTTTTTAGACTAGGAGATAGGCATCTAGAACACAATAGAATCCCTAGCTACAGTACCTTTTCTCAATGGGAGAGCTATGTATGTGTGCTTGTGTGCTGTGTGCATGTGTGCTGCTGTTCAGGCATAGTTTGGGCTGGGCAGAGCAACTTAAGCATTGGTCAAGACAGGACCTGTATGCTGAGTGGGTGTGTGAGGAGTTGAGATGTGCAGCATGTAGCTACTTACTTTGGTTGGCATCTACACTTAAATTCGGGCAGCACAGGCCAGGAGAAAACTTCTCAACAGCTCCACATCATGTCTCTGACACCAGTAAGTGATATTTTAGCAATATTCTCTAAATTAACCCATATTTTCTTGTATCATGTAATATCATAAATTAGGGCGTGGCACATGAATGAAGGTCATTTACATTAGGGATAATTGTCTAAGTTTGCATTTTGCCAAGAAATCATTGGAATTAATCATTTAAAATGTATCTTATATTTATGCCATGTATATTGTTATTTCCTTTCGACAGAAAGAAGTCAAGTCAGTTAAAGATAGTCAATGTGTTATGAAGAAAGAATAATGTGCCTTTACAATTGTGAAAATATGCTATAAGCTAGATAGTTAGTTTTCTTTCATAGATTTGGAAAGAAGGTGATTTAATTTACCAATTTGGGTTATTTTTAGTTAGGAAAATTGGTAAAAGGAATAGAAGACATTTTAGGAAGTTGTTGACCTTTAAATAAAGATATACTTTGAATATAGCTTTAACAGCCAACAAATGGTTTGCATTTATATTGATGATGAAATCCAGGGGCTATTTTGATGTACAGTATATATCTGATGAGTGTTATTTTCATGAATTTTGGATACTTTAAAATTCTCTTACACATGTAAAAAGCATTCATGTGTAGGCAATTATAAAGATTATTATAAACATTATGTTGTGACTTGTAGGCTGTATATATATTGTTTTAACAGCAGTCAGGCAGCTGGGTTCCACTTTGAGGTTCCAGTTTAGGTCCCATTCCGGGTCCATTCGGATTCCATTCCAGTTTCATTACGGTTCAACTCCACAAGAGATCTTCTAGGACAGATCTTCCAAAACAGATCTTCTCTAACCTCTGAGATAAGACTTTTCGTCTACTAGACGAGCTACATCATACTTCAACGCCGAATACGTCAGAATCGACAAGCTTCGGAACAGCGACTATACTCAAACAGCCAGGGTTCTTCAAGTTCGTGCGTTTGTCTACATGAGACACACCTGGAGCACAGGAAGACTATGTAAGAACGTTCCATAGGGTTGAGAACGCTCGCGGACATTTAATTCCTATCAATTATTCTGTGATAAAACTCGTAGTATTTGAGTTTTTAGATATTTCTAAGAGGCACAGTTTACGTACTTGAGCTCAAGGTTTTGTACGGTTTTACATATGCAGTACTGCTTTACCAAAAAGGGGTATTGGGTTTTCTTACAGAAATTAGTGAATTACTTGTAAAATCATTTAAATAACTCAGACTGAGTGAATCATTTACATGTGAACAAATATAGTTAATGCATATGACTGAAATATATTCATCATATTGGCATTTCAACTTTATATCAGATATATGTAATACTCATTCTGAATACAGTGAGTGAAGAAGAATAGATGAAGAAATGTGATTAATAAATCATACTTTCAAGATTTAAATATCTACATAATGCATTGAATTTGTGTAATTATTGTTGTGTGAATTCCTAACCAACATATCTATAGTAAACAGAACAGCTTCTATCAGCCAGATATTGCCAAACAGGGCATTAATCTGACAAATTGGTGACCACGAAGGGACTCTCTCTTTTTAATAGAATCAGTTAAAATTGTATAGAAGTTGGTATGGAATGTAGGAATTGCAAACTGAATTAACTTGTTTGTATTGTCATTTTTATTCCCTTTATATAGGAACATTGCATTGCTAGGGTTACTGGAGCTGAGAGGAGTTTTCACCTAAAGCCTGTGCCCGTGATACTTTTTACGCCTGTTTAATAGGTTGGTAAGTGCGCTGCAAATTGTTAGTATGGATAGAGAGAAATTCATAGAACAGGGGAAAGTTTTTGGCTTGAGTGGGAATGATCTGAAGGTGTATGTGGATGATTGTGTGAACGAAGCAAGAGATGAAAGGACTGAAGCTAGAGCTTCTGCAGTTGAAGCAAACAGGTTTGAAACAGAATCTAAGAAACTAGAATCAGAAGCTAGGAGGCAAGAGTCAGAGTTACTGGCACAACAGATTAGATTAGAGGAGCTTAGGAAAGATAGAGGAAGTACTCCGCATTCAAATCCTAAAGTCAAGATTCCACCTATCCCACCTTTTCAGGATGGGAAGGATGATATTGATAGCTATATATGTCGTTTTGAAAGACATGCCTCTAGTGTAGCATGGAACACTGATGATTGGGCTTTAGCATTGTCTGCTTTGTTAACCGGGAAAGCACTTCAGATTATTTCACGACTTACAGTCTCTGAGGCTAAGAATTATAGTGCAGTAAAGTCCGCCTTATTGAAGGGTTATGATTTAACCGAGGGAGGTTATAGATTGAAGTTTCGGCATGCAAAA
The DNA here is from genome assembly GCA_035222895.1 of Strongylocentrotus droebachiensis. NCBI lineage: Eukaryota > Metazoa > Echinodermata > Echinoidea > Camarodonta > Strongylocentrotidae > Strongylocentrotus > Strongylocentrotus droebachiensis. The sequence continues at coordinate 31,027 of JAVYIG010004517.1, read as the reverse complement.
ATCCAATCGGGAGAAACTTATGTTCAGTTCGCATCTAGGATTGAAAAATACTTTGATAGATGGCTTGAACTTAGTCCTTATGATAATAGTATAGATGGAGTCAAGAGTCTCATACTGCAGGAACAAGTGTTAGATACAAGCAATAAAGATTTGTTAATGTTCATTAAGGAACGTCAACCTTCAAGTTTGCAGAATCTTTTAACCCTTGCAGATCAGTATAGAGATGCTCACAATGACCCACGGTTACGCAGGATGAGAGATAAACCGTTTACTGGAACCCAGACATCTGACGGGAGCACTTCAAAGAGTCGTGGACAGGAGAGACAGTCTTTCGGCGGCAAGACAACATCGGAGTCAAGCCCAAGGAAAGAGAAGACCTGCTACAATTGCAAGAAAGTTGGACATCTTTCTTGGGACTGCCCCCAGAAGAAGAGACTAGAGAAAGGAGCAAGCATGACTGTTAGCGAACCCGTCAGCGAACCAGCTGAGACAGGAACAGTTAACGTCGAGACCGGAGGTATGTGTCTTATGGTTAGCAAATCAGCAAACTTAGAGGGGAGCCTCACCGAAGATGGAATGGGTGTTAAGCTGGTAGGAGGAGGCATCTTGCCACTACTGTCTGCAGCAGCATGTGGAATACAGCAAGACGATATGATAGTATGTGAGGGCCTCGTGAATGGTGAATCGGTGGAGATGCTACGAGACACAGGTTGTACCACGGTGATAGTGCGACGAGATTTGGTGAGAGAAGATCAATTGTGTAAAGAAGAGAAACTGTGTCTTCTTATTGATAGAACTCTGAGATCTTTTCAAGTTGCACGTTTACAGATTGATACACCATACTACACAGGTGAAGTGACAGCCCTGTGTGTTAAGAACCCATTATACGACTTAGTACTTGGACAAGCGCCTGGTGTTAGGAAAGCGGATGACCCTGATCCTGACTGGACACCACAACGTCATCAGGCGAATGCAGTGGAAACAAGGGGACAGAAGAGGCAAGCGACACGCACCAAGCCACCCCTTTGTGTACCCAAGCCATTCGATGATATTGTGACTGCCAAAGACTTGATCGAAGCCCAGGCTGAAGATGAATCGTTGTCCAAGTCGAGGAAGTATGCAGATAACGGAGAAAAGAAGATAAGTCGGCAAGGAAACTCTTCTCGTTTTCTCTACAACAAGGGAGTGCTGTACAGAGAATACGTAGACTTGAAACCTGGAGCGGACAATATCTTGCAAATAGTGGTGCCTGCTAAGTTGAGAGGACAGGTAATGCGACTCGCTCATGAGTCTATCCTAGGTGGACACCTTGGTTTGAAGAAGACAAGTGACAAGATACTTATGCATTTCTTCTGGCCAGGAATGCATGCGGATGTTAATCGTCACTGCAGGTCATGTGAACCATGTCAGCGGACTATGCCCAAGGGTAAGGTCAGTAAGGTTCCGCTTGGCTCAACCCCTCTGATTGACGAGCCTTTTCGTAGAGTTGCAATGGACTTAGTTGGACCCATTGAACCTGCTACCAGTAAAGGGAACAGATTTATCTTGACTGTCATGGATTATGCTACCAGATATCCAGAGGCAGTGGCACTTCGAAGGATAGATACCCAGACAGTAGCAGAAGCCTTAGTGGACATCTACTCACGAGTTGGTGTTCCACGTGAAGTTCTGACGGACAATGGCGGACAGTTCACTTCGGGCTTAATGAAGGAAGTTAGTAGACTCCTTTCGATCCGCCAGATGACCACAACCCCATATCACCCAGCGTGTAATGGATTAGTGGAGAGATTCAACGGGACTTTGAAATCGATGCTAAAGAAAATGTGTGAGGAACGACCCAAAGACTGGGACCGTTACATTAACCCTCTTCTTTTCGCTTACAGGGAATCGATTCAAGAGAGTACCGGATTCTCGCCTTTCGAACTGTTGTACGGTCGTGCAGTTCGTGGTCCACTGGCAATTCTTCACGAGCTTTGGACAGGAGATGCAGTTGAAGCCGAGACGAAGACTACGTATCAGTATGTCTTGGACCTCAAAGATCGGCTAGAAGCAACCTGCAAAGTAGCTCAGGAGAATTTGGGCAAGGCCGCGGAGCGATACCGAAAGCAGTACAACAAGAAGGCGAAGATGAGGAGATTTGAGATCGGCGATGAAGTTCTCCTTCTTCTACCAACTGACAAAAATAAGTTGTTAATGCAATGGCGGGGACCATTCAAGGTAACAGAGAAGATAGGAAAGATGGACTACAAGCTGGACATGGGTGGAAAATTCAAAACTTTCCATGCAAATCTCCTTAAGAAATTCTTCAGAAGGGAAGAGCATGTTGGCATCTTGGATGTGGTGTGTACATCAGTCGTCGATGATACCATGGATGAGGAGGAAGAAGATGATTTGGAAGAGACATCAGCTGTGCGCAGGGATCTAATCCAGCTTCCATCCCTCACCCAGTCGGAGAGCATCGAAGATGTACAAATTAGTCCACACTTGACCCAAGATCAGCACGACAAAGTTGGCACCCTTCTTCAAGAGTTTGAAGAGACAATGACTGATGTACCAGGATGGACTAACCTCGGGAAACATGACATAAGGCTGACTGATAAGGAGCCCATCAAGTGCAAACCTTATCCTTTACCACATGCGCTACGAGAGCAAGTCACGAAGGAAGTTCGGAAGATGATTGATCTCGACATAGTGGAGCCTTCATCCTCACCATATGCATCTCCGGTGGTCATGGTTAAGAAGAAGGATGGTGCAATACGGTTTTGTTGCGACTACCGCAGACTCAACCAAGTTACAGTGACGGATGCTGAACCAATCCCCGACCCAGAGGAAATCTACAGTAAATTGGCCAATGACCAATTTTTCACCAAGATAGACTTGACAAAAGGTTACTGGCAAGTGCCACTAACGGAAGAAGCAAAGCCACTCACAGCTTTTGTGACGCCAGATGGTTTGTTTCAGTTTAAGGCTATGCCTTTTGGTTTGGTAAATGCTCCGGCGAGCTTTAGCCGAATCATGCGTGACTTGTTGCGTGGATTAGACAATGTTGATAATTTTATTGATGATATTCTTATCCACACAGCTACCTTCGATGAACACTTGAAAACTCTCAGGAGCGTGTTGGAGAGACTAAAGACGGCCAATCTGAAAGTAAGGCCAACGAAGTGTGTCATCGGTTGCGAGAATGTAGAATTTCTCGGACATCGAGTAGGACATGGTGAACTACGACCAGTCCCAGACAAAGTGGAGGCGATCCAAAGTGCGCCTCAACCAAGAACCAAGAAACAGCTACGCTCGTTTCTTGGCCTCATAGGATATTACCGGCGATTTATCCCTAACTTCTCTGCACTAGCAGCTCCTTTGACAGACAGAACCAAAAACGGTGAACCTACACAGGTAAAGTGGGGTACGTCTGAGGAGAATGCATTTAACGCACTCAAGCAGAAGCTGGCACAGGAACCAATTCTCCACCTTCCAGATCTGAGTCAATCTTTCATCCTAAGGACAGACGCATCAGACGTGGGACTTGGAGCAATACTCCTTCAGGACGTCGATGGGCAGAGGTTCCCAGTTGCATACGCAAGTAGAAAGCTGCTTCCGAGGAAACGGCGTTATGCAGTGATGGAGCGCGAGTGTCTTGCAGTTGTTTGGGGTATACAGAAATACGAACCATACTTGTATGGAAAGCACTTTCATCTTGAGACTGACCACCAGCCGCTTAAATGCGTTGCCAAATCAAAATGTGCAAATGGGAGAATCTTGAGATGGGCATTGGCCCTACAGCCGTACAGATTCACCATCACTGCCATTAAGAGTAGCGAGAATATTGGAGCAGATTATCTAAGCAGAATCCCAGAGTGATTTGTTAGTTTTTTTTTCATTTTGTATTTAGTTTAGATATATATTAGATAGTGTGCGGGAAATTTACTTTTAGACATTTATTGGAATTAAAATGTAATTAATGTCTTTAAGGAGGGGGAGAATGTCACAAAGTGACTGGTAATTTAAGACTAGAAGATAGAAAAGCGAATATTTTTAAGACTAGAAGATAGTGACTGGTTTTTAGACTAGGAGATAGGCATCTAGAACACAATAGAATCCCTAGCTACAGTACCTTTTCTCAATGGGAGAGCTATGTATGTGTGCTTGTGTGCTGTGTGCATGTGTGCTGCTGTTCAGGCATAGTTTGGGCTGGGCAGAGCAACTTAAGCATTGGTCAAGACAGGACCTGTATGCTGAGTGGGTGTGTGAGGAGTTGAGATGTGCAGCATGTAGCTACTTACTTTGGTTGGCATCTACACTTAAATTCGGGCAGCACAGGCCAGGAGAAAACTTCTCAACAGCTCCACATCATGTCTCTGACACCAGTAAGTGATATTTTAGCAATATTCTCTAAATTAACCCATATTTTCTTGTATCATGTAATATCATAAATTAGGGCGTGGCACATGAATGAAGGTCATTTACATTAGGGATAATTGTCTAAGTTTGCATTTTGCCAAGAAATCATTGGAATTAATCATTTAAAATGTATCTTATATTTATGCCATGTATATTGTTATTTCCTTTCGACAGAAAGAAGTCAAGTCAGTTAAAGATAGTCAATGTGTTATGAAGAAAGAATAATGTGCCTTTACAATTGTGAAAATATGCTATAAGCTAGATAGTTAGTTTTCTTTCATAGATTTGGAAAGAAGGTGATTTAATTTACCAATTTGGGTTATTTTTAGTTAGGAAAATTGGTAAAAGGAATAGAAGACATTTTAGGAAGTTGTTGACCTTTAAATAAAGATATACTTTGAATATAGCTTTAACAGCCAACAAATGGTTTGCATTTATATTGATGATGAAATCCAGGGGCTATTTTGATGTACAGTATATATCTGATGAGTGTTATTTTCATGAATTTTGGATACTTTAAAATTCTCTTACACATGTAAAAAGCATTCATGTGTAGGCAATTATAAAGATTATTATAAACATTATGTTGTGACTTGTAGGCTGTATATATATTGTTTTAACAGCAGTCAGGCAGCTGGGTTCCACTTTGAGGTTCCAGTTTAGGTCCCATTCCGGGTCCATTCGGATTCCATTCCAGTTTCATTACGGTTCAACTCCACAAGAGATCTTCTAGGACAGATCTTCCAAAACAGATCTTCTCTAACCTCTGAGATAAGACTTTTCGTCTACTAGACGAGCTACATCATACTTCAACGCCGAATACGTCAGAAACGACAAGCTTCGGAACAGCGACTATACTCAAACAGCCAGGGTTCTTCAAGTTCGTGCGTTTGTCTACATGAGACACACCTGGAGCACAGGAAGACTATGTAAGAACGTTCCATAGGGTTGAGAACGCTCGCGGACATTTAATTCCTATCAATTATTCTGTGATAAAACTCGTAGTATTTGAGTTTTTAGATATTTCTAAGAGGCACAGTTTACGTACTTGAGCTCAAGGTTTTGTACGGTTTTACATATGCAGTACTGCTTTACCAAAAAGGGGTATTGGGTTTTCTTACAGAAATTAGTGAATTACTTGTAAAATCATTTAAATAACTCAGACTGAGTGAATCATTTACATGTGAACAAATATAGTTAATGCATATGACTGAAATATATTCATCATATTGGCATTTCAACTTTATATCAGATATATGTAATACTCATTCTGAATACAGTGAGTGAAGAAGAATAGATGAAGAAATGTGATTAATAAATCATACTTTCAAGATTTAAATATCTACATAATGCATTGAATTTGTGTAATTATTGTTGTGTGAATTCCTAACCAACATATCTATAGTAAACAGAACAGCTTCTATCAGCCAGATATTGCCAAACAGGGCATTAATCTGACATGGTCCATATTTCCTCTTTGGAGTACCCCCAGCCCCCTGGTATTTATACACGAGATTAGTGTATTAAGAGATATGAACCTTTGGAATCGTGAGCATCCTCTGCTTTGTGCAGGTGTTGATTCGTTTGGGCATATCAGTTGTGGCTGGGAACGTACATGCCCCCTTACACTTTCAGTGATCTTTACCCCCCCCCCCCCCCCCCCCCCCACTCCGAGAACGGACGGACCCCATGCGTGTTGCCAAAATGTCCTTTTCGTAACAAAAGAAAAAGGTCGACCCGTATTGACTTTACACACCGGACTTTTGCTGAAAAGGGGGGGGGGGGGGTCGGTTGGAACACGCATATGCGTACCCTAAATAACACTGAATGGGGGGGGGGCGGGGATCTTAAACGAAGGTTAGCGTCACTAGTATTAATGCTGTTCTTTTTCAATTCCAAGTAACCATCTAATACACCTGGGTCGAGAGGGACAAACGTGGGTTAAATATCTTGTTCCGGGATGACAGCACGGAGCAAGGATCGGATCTGCGGCCTCATGAATGAAATTCAAGGAAATTCACCAGTATAACAGTCAGGCCTCCCATGGTCAAGTAGTATACGAAGCTATAAATAATAGAATTTGGGCACAAATACTTCTGAAAAATCAACTTTGCCTTGTACTTGTTTTGACATGTGTTAACATACGGACATGACTAGAGAATAAAACTGCCCGATTTGATTTTCGGAAGTAGTTGCGATCGTGTGCATTATTCCCAATCTTGTCTGGTCATTAGAATAATGATATATTATTCAATCATTTATTCCTTCCCATCGCTTTTGTTACAGACAGTACAACACCTACAACGAAAACAATTTTTATTATTGTAGCAGTCGTTGCTATTGCATTCATCATCTTTGTGTCAGTTGTTGCTGGTATTTGCTGTAAACGGAGACGAAATCACCGACGGTATGTGTTAACCCTTTCCTTTCCACTCTACTAAAACATCAATGAACAATTAAGTGAGGAAGGCAATGATCGCCTATTCGGAGCTTTTAACCGTTAGGTTTTGATAGAGTGACAGTGATGAGGTTCTGAAATAATGTTTAAGCGTATTCACATTATATTTTTGCACTCATGCTAATATTGATGAATCATCTAGCGTTTCTTGCAGGAATTTGCACCAACATTAAAATAATGCATTCGTTCCCATATCCATTTTGCTACCAAAACTATAAATGAGCTCCTAACTTTTTGTCTATCTCTGATGCACACTCCATTACTGTCGTGTTAACCACCACGATTGTTGCAGGTGTAAGTCACAATTACAATGTAGAATAAGATGCATGTACTTCTCGGTAGTGTCAGTGTCATATGAGAACATGGATTTTGTTTGTAATACCATCATGTTGTTATTGAAGGAGGTCTTAATTCATATTTAATGAAAGATCGGAGAAAAATTGGGAGCGGCTCTTTCTATTAGTCACATCATAATAATAAAGCATGTGATATTTTCACGATTTCACTTTTATTTGTTGCAATAAGTTGGAAAAGATAAGGTGATGTTTACATAAGCTTTTTAGTTTCTTTCTATTATGTAAAATCCATCTTTAATTATTATTGCATAATTAGCAGGACGGTTATATTACCAAATAGCCAAGTGTGTCTCCAATAAGTACAAGTGAACAGGTATTTATGCGTTCTCAATGTATTTGTCTAACTTGTTTGGTGCCTGCTAAGTGTGTTGTTTGCTTGCGAATTGCTCATGGTAAACCCACATTAACATTATGCTTGAAAGCTAGTTGTATGCAAAGCCTATCATATTTTGTAACCAAAACGTTTCAATTGTGAAACATTGTTTCATTGTCTTCAAGTTATACGATTCTGCATCATGCATAAATTGTATCTTTTTAACTTCAAAATATATGCTTTGATCTAGAGGAAAATATATTGTATTGAATTTACTAATTACCTTGATATTGTCCTTTCTTCTGCATGTTCTGATACGGTGCATAATTAACCATATAGTCTATACGGGCGTCGCAAGATTGGGGAGGCTGGGTTTACCGTGAGATTGTTTTCCTTCAAAACTTCTATAAACACTGTTGCTTTTAATATCGGAAATATCTTCATAACTTTTGCTTTTAATTTATGTACGTATGCTGACGCCACCTCCTCCCTCCCTACACAAATCTCGGAAACGCTCCCCTGTTAAAAACGTAAAAATTACTTAACATTGGTTAAATCATTTATTTTTAAATAAATTTTACTCATAGTTCTAATGAAATTCGGCAAAAATATCTCGTATTCATTAACTATTTAGAATTCATTTATATTTATACATTGTTCATTAGAAAATGAAATGTTCATCTATCGATTAACATTGAGAGCCAAGATGTTGTCATGGTTTCTTTACGGAAACCGGCACGTTTACATGAACACAAATAAATTGAGAAAACTATTTATGTTATGGGCATTCGAGCCTTCGTTGCAAGATCTTTTCAATCTTTGCCTTCTAAATCTGAGACGTATTCTAAAATTAACTGATGCACTTACTATCGACAATAATCATGGTGTAGTTTTAGAAATGATCATCTTCCGTCCACCTCCTGGTTTCTCTCCAAACCTTCTGCATGGCATTTCATAAGTAGTATAGTCATGTGTTCTTTTTGTTTTCTGTGGATTCATACTTAAATATTCCAAGTAGGAACATTTTGGAAATTGAACCTTTGATGTAATTATTTGTTGTGCCATATCTTGTCAAGCTTTATTAGATACAGAATTATATGCCTTAACTAATACCTGTATTTCATTTCATCATTATCTGCATACATATTTCGTCCTTGTCAATTGAGTAGAGGTGTCTTAGACGAGTTGTGTAAGTACTGAATTATGATTGTAAATGCAAAGGTCGTGGGTTCGATCCCCAACACGGCACTAATGTTCTTAGGAAACACATTTGCCATTTCATACCCAGGGGAGAAATAGGAACTGGTAAGATGACAAAAGCATTTACGACACAATTACCATACTGGTCGAATACATCCGAGGGTATGTGTGCGTGAATGAATCCGCTGACCTGGGTAATAACAATAATAATATCTGTATTAAATAAGGCATTAGGTGACGGTATTCCGTATTAAGGGCTATATAAATCCAGAATTACTATCATTATCATTTACTTTGATTGGAAGATTCTTTCCTAAATCCATTATATCAGGGGTGAGGATACATGATAGATATCAGAACGGTGCTGCTCCCACAATTTCCTGCTTAAAGTGCACAGGTCTTCACATTCCTTAGCCCTGATGGTTGTTGCCTATGATTTCTCTACAGGAAAGAGAGATTCGGTGAAAGACAATGGCAGACCGATGAAACACTCTCAACTCCCACAAACAATCGAGGAAGAGGAGTCTCTTTTTGTCTCTGGAAGGTCCCCCGATGGCTCGGATCGACTAGCCCCCTCAGACCTAACACAAACGACATCGCTACAGGAAAGCCTGTGATATCATCTGCATTAACCGACAATACACCCGAAAATTTTCGACCAACAGAGATTCATCAAAGTATAAACTATGCTTGTACTTTAACAAGTTCGAGATTCATTTCATCAACAAGAGAATACATATTTTTCTGAGCCAGTGATATAGTCGTATCATCAGCAAACAAAATGAACTTTAATTTATCAGAAGCATGCTACTTCGAACAAACGGATGGGGCAAACCGAAATCTCGTTATACCATACACTCGAGGATGATGAACGACTAAGAAGACGTCTGCAGCATGATAACCAAGAATTACCTACCCTGACAAGCCCTTAGGTGGTACGCTGGACTCGTTGTTACCATTACCTTGAGAATGAGAATCAAGGGCCTCACTCTGGAAACCACCTTTGTGTGCCTTATATCATATGGTGTACCAATTAGCATAACTTCCCAGAAAATAACTGATTTGTTGCCGATGTTGTGTTAAAAGGGGGGGGGGGGGGGCTCATACAAATATGAGGCCACCTTTTTTTTTTTAAACGCGAATATAGTATTATAAAAATAAATGACATAAAATATTTCTTAAGTAAAATATACCACCAGACAGTCGGACATCGTTTTCTGTGATATTAATCTAAATATCTTCAGATGGCAAACACTAATTGTTTGGAAGGAAAAAAACGGGTATGAAATCCAACTTTCAAACTACATTATACACTTATCATATAGAGTGACTTGTACACTTATTTTTCAATCAAAATTGTTTTGAAATGATCACTTTACTTTATACCACTAGTATGACTATGATAACATTGATTTCTTAAAAGAAAATGTGGGAACGGTCCAGGTTCTTCCAACGTCTTCATACTCGGCAAAATTGTATCTGAATTTGTGCTAGGGCTACTTATCCAAAATGTTGTGCCTAACAAAAAGAAAAGGAAGTGAAATTGTAGTCAGATGTCATACTACTAACGAAATAAATTGCGTAGAATGGTAAATTATTAATCAGTAATAAAGTGAATCTGATAAGACTTCAGCCTTCCATGAGTCTTTTGAGATTTTTCAGTGGTTAGGGAAACAAATTATTCCGTTGTGCGTTGTATTTATTATCATTGTAATTCACATGGATTTAATGTTAAAGTACTCTTATCTTAACAAGCTGACATGCAATAGCACAATTTGTTACTGTTATTATCCTTTGAAATTTCTCTATTTTGTAAACTTACATTAATCTATATATTATTCACATGTTTATGTATCAGACTCTACAGTTTCTTTGAATTTGTGTAAATCATTTTCACCATTGTTATCTATCTGTTTTTCTTTTTTAATTGGTATTTGAAATCCAACATCAATTTTCTGTTGAAAAAATAAAATAATAATGATACTAATTAATGACGACTCACTGAGCGTCACAATCCATTTGTCACGTGACGTCGTATGTAAATTATCTGAATAATATTTCCCATTCTACATAGAGCAGTTGATACTGTGAGAAAAAAACTTTTGACCTCGGGTTTAGAGTTGTTAGCTAAAATAAAGATAAAAATTGAGTTGGCAAAATAAAGGGTTGGGTAAAACAGTTGTGTATTCCGTTGGCTTTCTCTACAGTTGGTAAAATACTAATTGGGAAATATTTCATTAAGTGAAATTAGTTGGGCAATTACCAACTGAAAATGGTTGAGCAAACTGAGAGTTGGGTTAAATGTGATTGGTGAAAAGCTGCTATACATTTTAATTAACCGCATAGCACTTAGATACCAATTCAGTAGAGTTTAACCAACAGTTTACAGGTTAGTTTGCTGCCCACTGTTGGTTAAAAGGTGATTTTTGTTTCCTGATTATCCTTAGAGTGTAGGTCCCATACAAATATTGTAATTGTGTTTGAATAAATTGGACAGCTGTAACAGTTGCTGATGGATTTAATCAGAGTGTTCATAAACTTTTAATAACACAATGTGCGATCAAGATTTCAATAAATCACTATGAACAGGATGTCACGAAAAGGAAAAGGAAACGCAGTTTGTTGGTGTGTACTTTGTATATCGGTCAATTATTTATCATCAATTGACTGGGTAAAACATGAATAAAAATGGGGCCTCTCAATTGTTAAGTTGCGCGCCAATCGCTCCTGCGACAATTGCTCAGAGTCAAATTCGCTAGCCCAATTCTTCATAAACCTTTTAATTTTAAACCTAATTCAAAATCCAATTGCAATCCTAATCCTAAACATTACCTAACACGATATCTGTGACGTTATTAAAGCCTGCATAAGCAATTGAAACATTTGCAAATTTTGGGTCACTATGGTCGTCGACGGCGATATCAGCCTCTTCTATTATACTTAGCAATTTTTTGTCAATCATATAATGAAATAAATGGGAGGACTGAGATACATATGCACCGCTACATCTCTCGTCAAGGGTTTATAGATTTGATCTCAACAGTGAGGGGGTGTAGGGTGATTGAACACAATGGTCCATCATCGTAGTAAAACAAAAAACCTAGCAAAGATCCTATCGTATCGATAATATTACTCTGATGGTAATTTCAATTACCATCATAACTGATCAATAAATAGTCATAGACAATATATATTTCTGATCACAATCATATTATGACCCAAAATGAAAGCTGACTTTCTTTCATATGAATGATCGAATGTACAGTGGCTACTACTTTATATGATCGTGAGCTTATCTGTTTTGAATAAGTACAATCCGAGGTATCAGAGCGAGCAAAGGGTTTTCATGTGCTAAATACAACAGTTTACGGTTACATCAGTGCGCATGCGTGGACATGTAATTGGCTTTGAAACAAAGTCAATGACCTGAGGTCAGTGGTATTTATGCGTAAATTAAGATTGCGCCCATGCAAATGATGATGTGCGCGCACAACGCAGCGCGTAGGCAGTGATGTCATCATAATTTGCATGGGCGCAATCTTAATTTACGCATAAATACATGACCTCTAGGTCATTGACTTTGTTTAAAATGGCGCACACAACCGTAAACTGGTGTATTTATTGTCGAATGTTTTATAATCACTTTCATTTTAGTCGGAGATGTTAGGGCTATATAGGTTCTTTTGTGGTGCAGATTCTTCTAAAAGCACAGAATATGGCCTAGAGGTAGCTTATACTATACTATTACGATTTCTGTCGGGTGCCAAGAGGTGCGCCCTCTGGGACCGTCATTTTGGGCAGATCCAAAATGGCCGCCATCTGTGCTAAAGATCAAGTGTAGTTTCAATAGGAAAAGGACTATAATGATGACAGTTTATATACATGTATATATACACAAATATGTGGTTTTCAGGGTCAGAAAATCTGATTATTGTTCTTTTACTAATGTGAGGTCTCCTTTGGGCTGTCACGCTGGTCATATTGGTCAAATCCAAAATGGTCGCCTTCTGAACTAACTTCCCATGCGAAACCCGCTTTTAACAAAACCTTATTTTAATAGAAAGCGGGCCATTGTATTTTGAAATGCAATGCACACCTCTTGAGAAAAATTGTAATAAATAGTAAAATATTCAACGACAGCTGTTTATTCAACGACCTTGAACGACACGCGTCAGTGTATTCTTACAACCAAACTCTTTTGTCATTTTCATATTTTTTCCCCTGACGCATGACCGTACATGGCACAGAGCGTCGTTGTTATCAGCATGATTATTGAACGATTTGATATTATACATTATCATTGAAAACGTGATGGTAACGACTACTACGTTTTATGGTTAGTTTGAGTAATCAAAATAGACGTTGGTTGAAGAACGTGAAAAGATTCTTTGTCATTGATAAACACGACAGGAGGGTGTTTGAGGGGAAGGGCTAGGACAAAGGGTAGAGCATGGAGGTAGAGATAATCATACACCCACGCAATGCTTATAACAAGAATAAGGACATTTACAAACTTCGGAGCGAACTGTCCACATAATAATGTCTGTAAAGCATTATATGACGGTGTTCCATATTAAGGGCTCCGTATAAATCCAGAATTACTATTATTATCCTTTATTTTGATTGGAAGATTCTTTCCCAAATCAATTATCTCTGGGGTGAGGATACGTGATAGATATCATAACGGTGCTGCTCCCACAATTTCCTACTGAAAGTGCACAGGTCTTCACATTCCTTAGCCCTGATGGTTGTTGCCTATGATTTCTCTACAGGAAAGAGAGATTCGGTGAAAGACAATGGCAGACCGATGAAACACTCTCAACTCCCACAAACAATCGAGGAAGAGGAGTCTCTTTTTGTCTCTGGAAGGTCCCCCGATGGCTCGGATCGACTAGCCCCCTCAGACCTAACACAAACGACATCGCTACAGGAAAGCCTGTGATATCATCTGCATTAACCGACAATACACCCGAAAATTTTCGACCAACAGAGATTCATCAAAGTATAAACTATGCTTGTACTTTAACAAGTTCGAGATTCATTTCATCAACAAGAGTAGACACATTTTTATGACCCATTGATACAGTAGTATCATCAGCAAACAAAGTAAAATTTAATTTATCAGAAGCATGCTACTTCTAACAAACGGATGGGGCAAACCGAAATCCCGTTATACCATACACTCGAGGATGATGAACGACTATGAAGACGTTTGCAGCATGATAACCAAGAATCACCTCCCCTGACAAGACCTCAAGGTGGACCCGTTTTACCATTTCCTTGAGAATGATAATCAAGGGCCACACTCTGGAGACCACCTTTGTGTGCCTTATATAATATGGTGTACCAATTAGCATAACTTCACAGGAAAGCTAGAATTGACTTGCTTCTGATGTTGTGTTAAAGGGGGGCCTCATCAAAATACGAGGCTACTTTTTTCTAAAACGACAACTATGGTATTATAAAAAAATATTTAAAAAAAACATTTCTCAAGTAAAATGTACCACCAGACAGTTGGACATCGTTTTCTGCGATATTAATCTAAATATCTTCAGATGGCAAACACTTGTGTGGGAAAAGAACAAAAACGAATATGAAATCCAACTTTCAAACTATATTATATACTTATCATATAGAGTGACTTGTACACTTATTTTTCAATCATAATTGTTTTGAAATGATAATTTTACTTTATGCCACTATTGTGACTATGATAACATTGATCTCTTAAAAGAAAAATTGGGAACGGTCCAGGTTCTTCCAACGACTTCATGCTCGGCAAAATTTTATCTGATTTGGTGCTAGGGTTACTTATCCAAAATGATGTGCCTTTTAGAAAAGAAAAGGAATTTAAATTTTAGTCAGATGTCCTACAACTTACGAAATAAATTGCATATAATGGTAAATTACTAATCATTAATAGAATGAATCTGATAAGACTTCAGCCTTCAATGGGTCTTTTGAGATTTGTCAGTGGTTAGGGAAACAAATTATTCCGTTGTGCGTTGTATTTATTATCATTGTCATCAACATGGATTTAATCTTAACAAGCTGACATGCAATAGCACAATTTGTTACTGTTATTATCCTTTGAAACTTCTCTATTTATAAACTTACATTACTTTATATATCATTCATATATTTATGTATCAGACTCTACAGTTAATTTGAATTTGTGTAAATAATTTTTACCATTGTTATCTATTTGTTTTTCTTTTGTTCTTTTAATTGGTATTTGAAGTCCAACATCAATTTTCTATTTCCCATTCTACATAAAGCAGGTGATACTGTGAAGAAACAAATTTGAGAAAAGTTTTGACCTCGGATTTAGAGTTGTTAGCTAAAAAATAAAGACAAAAATTGAGTTGGCAAAAAAAAAGGTCGGGTAAAATAGTTGTGTATTCCGTAAGCTTACTCTACAGTTGGTAAAATAGTAATTGGGAAAAAATTAGTTGGGCAATTACCAACTGAAATTGATTGACCAAACTGAGAGTTGGGTTAAATGTGATTGGTGAAAAGCTGCTATACATTTCAATTAACCGCATAGCACTTAGATACCAGTTGAGTAGATTTTAACCAACAGTTTACAAGTAAGATTGCTGCTCAGTGTTGGGTAAAAATTAGGCTATTTTTTTTCCTGATTATCCTAAGAGTGTACGTCCCATGAAATATTGTAAATGTGTTTGAACAAATTGGACAGCTATTGCTGATGTAATTAATCAGAGTGTTCAAAAACTTTAAATAACACAATGTGTGATCAACATTTCAATAAATCACTATGGATAAGGATGTCACGAAAAGGAAAAGAAACGAAGTATAATTTGACGTAGGCCTATATGAGAGCGAGCAAATTATTTTCTTGTGCTAAATTTCCGTTTGTTGTTTATATAATTACTTTCATATTGATACTCCAAAACAAGCGCTTTTCGGAAGTGAACAAAAAATAAAGTTAGATATTTCTTCACTTTTCTTTTCTCCAAAGTCCCTGTTTAGGAGCGCGGTGATGACAAGAGTAAGAGGATGCGGACAATTAATGGTGTAAGTGAAATATACATGAGATATTTATTGCTGCAGGGATTATTTTACGCCGACTAGCAAGCCTTAGGTTGGACATGGCTGTTGACAGTGATTATTCTAAAATGCACAAAGTGAGCCCTCTCCATGTTAAAAGGATCGGTGGATATTTGGGGGGTTATTTATATTTCCAAAGTCGCTTATTCGTGGCCTGCGAGCCAAATAGAGAAAAACTCTTTGGAAAATAATATAACAGAATTAACAACAAAGTAACGATACACTGATCAATACGATTGATATAATTATTTTGATATGTTAATATGCATGGTTTGGTCTCGCAATATTTGATTCGCAGCTTGTGTCCAAATTATTTTTTGCATCATACTGAAATTCGTCACACAATCAAATAATCAAAAATAACATAATTGTAAAGAGACGTCAATGGTCGGAGCTGTGAACTCGTGAACTTTATTCACCAATCTTTGCTATCAGTAGCTAGGCTCACACGAGAGTCCGTAATATTTATGTTTAGCTTGAGGTTGAGGACTATGCAGACCTTATCGTGATTTCGAAACTTTAAACTAATACTCGAGCTATGTATTGGTTAACGCGATGACAACGAGCTATTTACTTCGTATTTTCACTAGCTTGTAATAGTTACGACTCATTTCTCGGCTTGTAGTTTGAAAATATGAACGTTTGTTTTGATTCGACCCCGTATGAACCTTCGTCGTTGTTGGTACTTTCGATGTTTCGCAAACCTCAAGTCTAAAACTATAAAGGTCTCATGTGAACATAGGTTTTTATTTATGCTGTAGCTATAGAGGGAGATATAGCAAAGAGTTCAACTTTCTAGTGAAGAGTAGAAGATAAAAGTTAAAAGCTTCATCATTTCACATTTCAATCAGCAAGTACATAAAAGATGCATCAATACCCATTCCCGGTGTTTGCAAGAGGTGGAACGTGTTGTGTTTGTATAATCATGTCGATAAAAAGAAATATATTAGGAATCGGGACCAGTAGTGTTCGTTTGTGACATTGAACATTAAACAGAGCAACCACCTGTGATTAACTCTTAGCACCTTAAGTGAAACACTTCACAATGAATATAAAGCAGGTCATTACTCATTACTTATATCTTAGAGTCCTTCTAATTTCAACATTTGTCAAATCTCTGTCAGTGGCAAACCGAGAAGGCACAAAATACATGGAACATATCAAAACAACTTTGGTACTTATTATATATTCAGTCAAACCTGACCCTTTGTTTAAAAGTATGTTCAACAAACAACAAATTTAGACTTCACACTAACTTCCTGAACGAAACCCGATTTTATTTTTAAAGCTGATTTTAGAAGAACATGGGTCGTTGTGTTTTTTAATGCAGTGCACGCCTCTTGAGTTTGAACAGTCTTATCTTATTTTGTCTG
The DNA here is from genome assembly GCA_035222895.1 of Strongylocentrotus droebachiensis. Taxonomy (NCBI): domain Eukaryota; kingdom Metazoa; phylum Echinodermata; class Echinoidea; order Camarodonta; family Strongylocentrotidae; genus Strongylocentrotus; species Strongylocentrotus droebachiensis. Next base: position 13,855 of record JAVYIG010004517.1, on the reverse strand, counting down.
GATGGAATAATTGATGATGTTATTTAACGACGGCTGTATCACGCGTCGGTGTACTTTTCCATCCTGACTCTTTTGTGATTGATATTTTGCAACTGGCCCATGACCGTGCATATGGCCGTGAGAGTCGTTGTTATCAGCACGATTGTCAAACTATTCACATTACCATTGAAAACGTGTTAAAATTCGGCTTACATCGAAAGGGTGCGTTGCGGTGCGGCGCGGTGCGGCTTTCGAGAAAAGCGGTGGGGCTTTTTTTCGAAACGGTGCGTTGAGAACGGAGTACCGTCTTAACACACCCTTTCGGGATAAGCGGGGGTCTTCTCTCGAAAGGGTGCGTCGACTAGTCTTTCACATCTGTCGTTAAAATGTTATAGAATAGCAATGTCGTATAAGAATTATATCAGTAAATAAAAAGAAACACAATGAAACAAGTAACTTAAATATTTGTTTAAATGTCAAATATAGGTGTTAAGCTAGTCTTGCATATGAGTCGTTTATTTATTGATATAAAAATAATGTCCATTTCTTTTTGTTGTATGGAATTCATTTTAAAAATGTTAACTGGTATTGCATGGCCTAACTGTAGTTAAATTAAAATAAAAGTTGATTGCCATTTAACTAAATCAGACACACGTCCATGTATTCATTAAGTCTTGCTGAAAACCTGTAGGGGTGCACATGCTTTTTTCATGTTTTTTTTTTACATTTTCCAAAACAAATTGAAATTATCTTTTAATATTTGTTCAATCTGAAAATGTATTCACCGGCATATATGCTATCTATAATGGTTGTTATCACATCCACACACATTTAAATTTAAGGAAATTCACATTTTTCACATAATATGCCCTTCTTTACTTCAAAATAATTATTTAAATCAATTATTTCATTGTGTTTCTTTTTATTTACTGATTTAATTCTTATAAACGCCTAATCTGCAAGACTATGTAAAAAGTAGTTTCAATTTTGATTATTATTTTGATTATTTCAATTTTATAAAACGACATTTCTGTTCCTTTAACATTTTAACGACTGATGTTAACTCTTACACTGCCGTGAGACTGCTAGCGCGCTATTGTTATAGTGCCATGTGCACGCGAGCGTGCTATCGATTGAAAGCCACGTTCATGCTAGCGAGCCACCGCTACGGTGCTTCGTGCGCGCTAGCGCGCAGATGTAATAACAGTTATTGTTCATGCCCATTGCACCGTGTTGAGTGCTTTTGCAGCGCTATTGAAAGTACCGTCGCGTGCATCAGATTATCGGCTTTGGATTACGCGTCTTTGTATACAACAGTCAGATTGGATTTTCTCGAGTAATTTAGAGATTTGTTTTTGATATCATATATCATCATTATGCCTCCCCATTGGATTGGTTCGACAACTCACTGATAGTGCTTATTTACTTCAGCAAAATTACAAATTCATGAAATGATATTGGTATCAATGGAAAAAGGGTGAAATTTCCTACAACTCTCATGTACAATGTTTGTTTATACAACATACGAATGAGAAGTTATAGTGGATCAAACATAGTAAAGATTTTAAAAACACGCACTTGAACCAACCCTAAAATTAACTTGGCACGCAGGGGCTTTGTTGCTGGCACAATAGAGATTAGCACTGTGGCACTGGGTGCATTGTATGGGTGGCAGCTTAAGAGTTAATGACTAGTAGACGCACCCTTTCGAGAAAAGACCCCCTGCTTATCCCGAAAGGGTGTGGTTAAGACGGTACTCCGTTCTCAACGCACCCTTTCGAGAATTTTTCTCGAAAGGGTGCGTTGAGAACGGCGAACTCACCATACTGCGCCGCACCACAACGCACCCTTTCGATGTAAGCCATAAAATTCGGTGAAATGGTAGAGACGACTACGTTTTATGGTAAGTATGAGCAGGGAGATTTCACTGACATCTCCCTGGTATGAGTAATCAGATATTAATAGATGGTTCTTTGTCATATGAGACCACGACAGGTGTTAGGGGGAAGGGCTAGGACAACGGGTAGAGCATGTAAGTAGTGGGAATCACACACTCACGCAATGATTATACCAAGAATAAGGACTTTTTTCAAACTTCGGAGCGAACTGTCCACATTTAAAGATTTCGACATACATGTAGTTGGATGATTGAGAGCAGGAAAACAATATATATATATCCTCTGGTAAAAGAAGGCAGGTAAGTTGAACCTCAACATCTAATAGATGGATTTCTCAGATCTTCTTTATTTTCCTTGCAAACCAGGAACGATTACATGAAAAATGAATTACTTCTTTTATAGAAAATCATGTTCACATCTGATACTTTGAAAGTACTTTATTCCTAAATGAGTTCCCATTTCCCGTAACATTTAAGAAATTGTGGTAAAGTGTCATATTAGAGTCTGTGCCCGGAGACTAGGACCCCGTTCTCACTAACTCAAAGTGTCAGATTAGAGTCTGTGCCAGGTGACTAGGACCCAGTTCTCAGTCACTCAAAGTGTCAGATGGGGTCTGTGCATGGAGACTAGGACCCCGTTCTCAGTCACTCAAAGTGTCAGATTAGAGTCTGTGCCAGGAGACTAGGACCCAGTTCTCACTCACTCAAATAGTCAGGTTAGAGTCTGTGCCGTGAGACTAGGACCCCGTTCTCACTCACTCAAAGTGTCAGATTAGAGTATGTGCCGTGAGACTAGGACCCCGTTCTCACTCACTCAAAGTGTCAGATTAGAGTCTGTGCCTGGAGACTAGGACCCCGTTCTCAGTCACTCAAAGTGTCAGATTAGAGTCTGTGCCAGGAGACTAGGACTCCGTTCTCACTCACTCAAAGTGTCAGATTAGAGTCTGTGCCTGGAGACTAGGACTCCGTTCTCACTCACTCAAAGTGTCAGATTAGAGTATGTGCCGTGAGACTAGGACCCCGTTCTCACTCACTCAAAGTGTCAGATTAGAGTCTGTGCCTGGAGACTAGGACTCCGTTCTCACTCACTCAAAGTGTCAGATTAGAGTCTGTGCCTGGAGACTAGGACCCCGTTCTCACTCACTCAAAGTGTCAGATTAGAGTCTGTGCCTGGAGACTAGGACCCCGTTCTCAGTCACTCAAAGTGTCAGATTAGAGTCTGTGCCTGGAGACTAGAACTCCGTTCTCACTCACTCAAAGTGTCAGATTAGAGTCTGTGCCAGGGGACTAGGACCCCGTTCCCACTCACTCACCGATCCAGGTTAGATCGATCCAGGCAAGATTGGTCTAACTGTGATTGTGGATTGTGAACAGACAAGTGGTGCAGGACGCGATCTTCAGGACCGGTCCAGAAGACTTTGGGTTGAAATAACTGTGTAGTGCGGTAATATCTTGCTAGTATGTTATTGTGATATATTTTCGTCCTATACATTGTCAAATAGTAAACATTTAATTATGTTGTATATATGTTTGTTTATTAAATGATTAAAAAAAAGATTTGTTATACCCTATGCTGCAGTTTGGTATAAACTATGTTAAGTACGAAAAAGAATTAAAGCATGTGGAAATAAATTCAATGAACACAAAAATCTCTCGTGATGTGGTCTTCTGGAGCGGTTCGCTTCCTAGATCGCCGCAGACCAATCTAGCGTGCAGTGTGAACATAAACTGTGCCCAGGAAGCGATCTTCAACCGGAAGTGAGTGTGTTTTGGCGGGAAAGTAATGAAAGAGAGAAAGAGATTACAGTGTAAGAATAAAAAAACAAAGAATTACATAAGAAGAGGTGAGAGAAGGAAGAAACAAAGAATAACATGAGGAAAGATAGACAGAAAAAAATGATGGAATGATAACAACAAACAATAACATGAGAGATGAAAGAAGAATAACATAAGGAAAAATGTAAGAAATAGACAGTGATAAATTAAAAATCAAAAGATAGAGAAGAAGATGAAAGATGGGAAAACAAAGAATAGCATAAGAAAAACAGAAAAGGGAAAATTATAGAATGATAAAAAATGACAAAATATAACAGAAGATGAGGCGCTCTGTTCGGTTCGCGCTATACCATAGCAATAAGAGTTTTCTAGCTCGTGAGTGTGAACATAAACGAAGCATACCTCTGAACCGATCCAGTACTTCGGTCTAGCCTAGATCGGTCCAGGAAGGTCATAAGCATGACCGTCGTCGGGTGAAGACGTTCCTTTTATCCGCTCCGCTCCTCCCATAAGCTTACTGTTGTCTCTCTCCAATTCTACGTGTGCATGCAGACATGGCGCATAAACAACCAAAACGCCAGCGTTCAAGCCCAGAAGGGCCCGCCCGGTCGAAGGCCAAGGACCAGCAAGGGTATGGATTAGATTTAGAGCTTCTTGACGAGAGATTGGATATCCATATGAATAAGATGTGGGACAAAATTCATGAAGAGTGTCGTGGACTGGAGAACAGAATTACAACAGAGATGAGACAAATAGAATCCAAAATATCTGATGTCATTGCTTCAGTCACTTTTAACGCAAACAACATAGAGAAAGTGATTAAGGGTACAATTCCGACGCTAAGGAAGGAAATGAAGGATGACAAAAAAATGTTGGAGGAGGAAATAGATAGGTTGAACGCGTATAATTGCCGAGAGAACTTGGTATTTATTGGTATACCTGAAGAGGCAAGAATGGCATCTGAATAGAGTAATGTCAGGTTGACTTAGGCTTAAAAGAAAGAAAGAAAGAAAAATGAGTCTTAAACAGGATTTGATATTAGAAAATTTGAGGTATATTTCACTACTTCCCTGTTTTGTTGCACTTAGTTAGAAACCCTAACTGCATTTGTTTTCAGATAAGGTAGATACTTGCTTGATAGCATGTTGTGATGTGCTATTATAATATGTAATTCTTTTTTTTTTTTTTTTCAAAATCGAGTGACTTGTCTGACTGAAGTAAGGGTATTTTGGTTTTTATTCCACGTCCCTGTGTAGCAGACGAAAACAGAGTAAAAACAAAATAATGATTGATATAATTTCTTTTTTAATCAATTTGAGTTCATATCAATCAGTGAGTTCATATTAGGTCAAGCTTTTAGACCAAATGCATATTTTTTTTTCTTTCTTGTCTGCCCCTAGGGGAACAGAGATGCAAGATGTACAATTATAAAAACAAAAGAGATTGAAAAGAAAAGAAGACCAATGATATACATAAAATGTATCTCACTAGAGTATGTTGGCAAATTTATCATGCCAGTTTCATATCAGTATAGAGTTACTCTCTATTTTTCAAAGTGATACAGATAATTGAGGTTTATCTCACAGCGTGCCCAGTTTTGGGGTATTTAGTTTAAACCCCTAACTGCATTTGATGCTACGTAAGGCAGGCACATGTTCAATAATAAGTTGTGATTGCTATGTCTTTTATATAACTTGCAGTCTGATTGACTGCCTTGAGTGAAGAAATGTTATGTTAACCAAAGCTTTAATAATAGGTAACCATTGTAATATTATTGTAAGTAAAGGAATATGATGGAAAAGGATGCAGTCTCTGAACAGTGTGAGGGAGAAGATAAAGAAGATAAAGAAAAGATGAGAGTCTGAAAACAAAATTGATATATAGAACTGAGAGTATTTAACAGTTTTGGTTGTAATTTATGTACATCATGCCTTCTATAGCAGACCAAAAGTAGATCTGCATTTTGTATCTATTATGTTAGGAGAAGCAATACACTTATTATCATACTGGAAATGCTTCTGTGCACCTAATATCATTGTTCTCTCATTGGAAAATCTATTTGACAGTTCTAGAGGAGAGGGGAGAGGAAGGGAAGAAAGAAAAAAAAAACCCTTCTTTATATGCATGCAAATTCCAAGAGTCTGTAGTTTCTATTGTGAGACTGTTGATTGGGTGAAATGCATCACTCTTTAATAAGAAAAGAAAAGATGTAGCTTCGGAGAGTATTGGAATGTAAATGGATAACTCTTATGCTTAGTCAAATAATTGCTTGCTTTTTTTTTCAGGGCTGTTGCCAAGTCAAATTTCCTTATGGTTGAGAAGTATTTAAGCTTAGAACTACATGCGTCTCAAGAATGTTATCTTTTTGTTTATCTGTGAAATTTAATATTCTTAGAACACGTCCATCAATTGGTGAAATTGAAATTCCAGTTGCTTCAAAAGCCTCAAAGGAATAGATTGTCAAGCATTTCTTTTCTGTGTGACTAAGAAAGATGAAAATAAACAGAGTGAAAAGGGCGCATAGTAGAGGTTATGCGGATAATTCCTATCCTAAATCCAAATTTAAATACATTGGTTGTTCCCAGGTGTACTTATCTATTATGTTAGGAGAAGCAATACACTTATTAGCATACTGGAAATGCTTTTGTTCTCTCAATGGAAAATCTATTTGACAGTTCTAGAGGAGAGGGAAGAAGGAGAAAAAAAAAGAAAAAAAACCTTTTTTATATGCATGCAAATTCCAAGGGTCTGTAGTTTATATTGTGAGACTGTTGGTTAGGTGAAATGTATCACTCTTTAATAAGAAAAGAAAAGAGGTAGTTTCGGAGAGTATTGGAATGTAAATGGATAACTTTTATTTTTAGTCAAATTTAATTGCTTTTTTTTTTTTTTTTTCTTCTCAGGGCTGTTGCCAAGTCAAATGTCCTTATGTTTGAGAAGTATTTAAGCTTAGAACTACATGCGTCTCAAGAATGTTATCTTTTTGTTTATCTGTGAAACTTAATATTCTTAAGAACACGTCCATCAATTGGTGAAACTGAAATTCCAGTTGCTTCAAAAGCCTCAAAGGAATAGATTGTCAAGCATTTCTTTTCTGTGTGACTAAGAAAGATGAAAATAAACAGAGTGAAAAGGGCGCATAGTAGAGGTTATGCGGATAATTCCTATCCTAAATCCAAATTTAAATACATTGGTTGTACTTATCTATTATGTTAGGAGAAGCAATACACTTATTAGCATACTGGAAATGCTTTTGTTCTCTCAATGGAAAATCTATTTGACAGTTCTAGAGGAGAGGGAAGAAGGAGAAAAAAAAAGAAAGAAAAAACCCTTTTTTATATGCATGCAAATTCCAAGGGTCTGTAGTTTATATTGTGAGACTGTTGGTTAGGTAAAATGTATCACTCTTTAATAAGAAAAGAAAAGAGGTAGTTTCGGAGAGTATTGGAATGTAAATGGATAACTTTTATTTTTAGTCAAATTTAATTGCTTTTTTTTTTTCTTCTCAGGGCTGTTCACTGTGAACATGATGGGCACGGGAGGCGGACGGAGTGTACGGTTCCTCGGTTTGACGGGGGAGCGTCCTTTCGCTGCTATTATGTAAAAAGTAAATATGCATGTGACACCTGGTCTACACATTTTTACATGGTGGCAGTGAGGGGATGTTCCTTTGTCTTCCTGGGGAGCTGTATATTTTGTCCGCTTTCTTTGTCAGTCATGTTCATGGTGGTTGCCAAGTCAAATGTCCTTATGTTTGAGAAGTATTTAAGAGGGCGCATAGTAGAGGTTATGCGGATAACTCTTATCCTAAATCCAAATTTAAATACATTGGTTGTTCCCAGGTGTACTTACCAGCTGCACGTTTTTCATGGTGGTATTTACTTGGTAGTTAAGCTATTATATGGAAAGATACTGGTTTACAACCCTGTGATTATTAAGGATGTTCCTTTTTATATGTTGATTATTGAAACGTAATTTACTCCTGAATACTTAATCAATTTGTGATTAATAGATTCAAGAGCCTTCAAAGATTGTCGTACATGACATGTTTTTGTTTTTTTATAATTGCATGGAAGCATTTATTTTGTGTATTCTGTAAGTCAGGCTATTATAGCACCTTCAATGTGGAGAGGGTACATAATCCTTTATAGCCTTATTTTCGGGAATGTTATCTTTGAATAGAAATTTTTAGAGTGGGAGGGGAGGGGTGGGGCGGGGGAGCTGCAATATTGCATGCCTTACATGTATCAGTTTCTTTCCCAGATGACGGGGTTTCGTTCTTGCTTTTCGTGGGGTCCTTTAAGGTGGGGGATTGGCTCTGGGACTGGGTTAAATTTTCTTGTGTGTGATAGGTTATGGATGTTTTGATTAATTGTAAATTGTTCTCCCTCAACGTGAAAGGGATCAGGGACAGAGATAAAAGGGAACGCATATTTTTCTGGTGTAAAGATAAAGGGGCGGACATTGTTTTCCTACAAGAAACATTTAGTACTAGCGATTGTGAGGACAAGTGGAATTCAATGTGGGAGGGTTCCAGTTATTTTAGTCATGGTTCTAATCACAGTAAAGGAGTTCTCGTTTTGATTGCGCCGAGGATAGATATTGAGATATTGCAAGTCTTAAAAGACAGTGAGGGTAGATATATTTTTATAGACTGTAAGTTTCAAGGTGTTAGGTTGATTTTAGGCAATGTGTATTTTCCAACAAGAAATTTTGAGAGTGATCAATTGCAATTTCTTCGAAAATTACGCAATAATCTGGCTAAGTTAAATAAAGATAACTACCCGGTTATAATAGGTGGTGATTTTAACATGATTAGGGACATTGAATTTGATTATAACGGGAAATCTTCAAACAGGATTTCGAAAAGATTTAATCGAGAATTTGAAAAATTCATGGAAGATTTGCAGCTTTTGGATATTTGGAGATGTAGGCATTCTTTAAAAAGGCAATTCACTTATATGCAAAACAATCCCTTTATGCAAAGTAGACTAGATTACTGGATAATATCGGAATGTCTAGAGGAAATGGTTATGAAGTGCGATATAATTCCATCTGTTGCCCCTGATCATCATTCAATATTTTTACGTTTATTTGACAAAACAGTCAATAAAACGAATGGAAGAAAAGGGTCATATTGGAAATTCAATAATAGTTTATGTGAAAATGCAGATTATGTTAGAGAGTTAAAAAAGAAAATTTGTCAATTAAAAAACGAACTACAAACTAAAATAAAAGACAAAAGGTTGTTATGGGATTTTTTAAAAATGAAAATTCGGAGCTTTACACAAAAATTTTCAAAAAAATTGGCTGATCAAAGAAGAACAATAAGAACAGATTTAGAAAAAGAAATACAATGTTTAGAACAACAATTGACGGAAAGCACTAATGCAGATATTTTAGAAAAATTGGAAAATACAAAAAAGAAATTAAAGGAAGTTTATAGCTATGTAAATGAAGGAATTAGGATTCGATCACGAGCCTCGTGGTACGAAAGCGGAGAAAGGGATTCGCGTTATTTCAATCAATTAATGCAAAATAACAAAAGAAAGAGTACTATTACAAAAATTAAAACCTCAGATGGTGCTATTTGCTGCGATGAAAAAAGGATAACTGAAGAAATCCGGAAGTTTTACAGCATGTTGTACAGTAAAGTAGAGTACGAGTGCTCGGATAATTGTTATAATAGTTTCTTTCAAGGTTTACCGAAATTGACTGAAAAATCTCGAGAAAACTGTGAAGGATCTATAAGTAATAAAGAATGCCTAGAAATCTTACAAGAATTAAAACAGAACAAATCACCTGGAAATGACGGTTTTTCTTCAGAATTTTATCGTACCTTTTGGCCGGATATTGGAGATTTAGTTAAAGATGCCTTGAATGAAGCATATAGATTAGGAGAATTAGCATCGTCTCAAAAACAAGCTGTAATTACGTTAATCGCTAAAGATGGGAAAGATCCCTTTTTACTGAAAAATTATAGACCCATTTCCCTTCTTAATGTAGATTATAAAATTTTAGCAAAAATTTTGGCTAAGCGAATCAAGAAAGTATTAAATGAGATCATTATGGGAGATCAGGTGGGCTACATGAAAGGGAGGAATATTGGTGAGGCCATTCGCATTATAGATGATATTATTTTTCATACATCCCGTTACAATTTATCTGGTTTTTTGTTAGCTATAGACTTCGAAAAAGCTTTTGACTCAATTTCACATCAATTTCTTCAAAAAGTTCTGTCGTCATTTGGTTTCGGTCCATCCTTTCAAAAGTGGGTTAAAGTTTTATACACGAACACTCTAAGTTGTGTATTAACTGAAGGAGGGTCCACTGGTTATTTCAAAGTAGAAAGGGGAGTAAGACAGGGAGACCCTCTTTCTCCGTACCTCTTTATCTTGTGTATTGAAGTAATGGCACACAAATTACGAATAGATAATTTGGTGGACGGAATTAATTTTGGAGATAAGGAAACTAAACTAGTAACTTATGCGGATGATATGACAATTTTTGTTCGCAATAAAAAATCAATTAATAGGTTAAAAGTATTATTTGCAGATTTCGAAAAAATTTCTGGACTGAAAATAAACAACGACAAGACTAAAATATTAAGGTTAGGTTTATGTCAACGTTTAGATTGTGATTTTGCTTTTGGCGAAATAGTTGACTTTCTTAAGGTTTTAGGGATTTTCTTTTCCCTCGATGAACACAAGAAAGAAGATCTAAATTATAAAGAAATCTTAAGTAAAATAAAAACACTTTTAAATTTTTGGAAGCAAAGAGATTTAACACTTATGGGTAAGATTCAACTATTGAAGGTGCACATTTATTCTAAAGTTCTTTATCGGGCGTCACTTACTCCAGTTCCAAAATGGGTTTATGATTCACTGGATAAATTAACTTTTGACTTCATATGGAAAGGAAAAACAGATAAAATCAATAGAAACACCATGTTCTTAGACTATAAGCAAGGGGGGTTAAAGTTGTTAAATTTTTCTGCACAAGTTAAATCGCAGCGAATTATGTGGATACAAAAACTTCTAAACAAAGATGAAGACATGAAATGGAAACAATATTTTAACTTTGTCACTGAACACGTGGGTGGAGATTTGATATTTTCATGTGACTATATACCAAGTTTATTAAAAGTGACAGCTCCACAATTTTATATGGATTTATTAGAAGATTGGGTGAATACAAGACATATAAGGAGTATAGACATTGGTGATGTGGTAATTTTTAATAATAAACTTATTCGATATAAAGGAAGTTGTATATACGATAAGAGGTTGTATGACAAAGGAATTTACAAATTAAAACATATTCTGGAAAACGATGGTAAACTAAAATGTGACAGGCATTTTATCGATTTAGGTGTTGAAGTAAATGAAATTGAAAAGATCAAGCACTTTTATGCCTGTTTACCAGTTTGTTGGAAAAATAATTTTAGAAAGGGAGAAGAAAAAAATAATTCTGGAACTGATTTCACTTTGGGGAAGAAAACAACTAATATAGCTGATCTAAAATCAAAACAAATTTATGTACAATTAATAAAGAAAGATGATTTTAAACCTTTGGTTTTTGAGAGAATTGGAAGGAACTATGGTTTTTCCTGTAAGGAAATAGAAAACATATTTGTAAGACTAAGACAGTGTACACTTAACAGTCGATTAAGAGAGTTTCAGTTCAAACTTATACATAATATATTATATACAAACCATCACCTCTTCCGTTTTGGTCTTGTCTCGACTAAGTTATGCTCAGTTTGCGAAAAAGATGAAGAAACATATAAACATTTATTCTATACTTGTGAATTTGCACAATCAGTGTGGGGGAATGTGCACGAGATTTTTAGACTTTGAAATATATAACTGTAGTTTGGAGGAAATTCTGTATGGGAAAGAGGAGAGTAATAAAGGAAAATATCAATTAATGAATCATGTTTTAATTCTTGTTAAATATCTGATTTATAGAAATAGAGAACTTAAAAAACCACCCTCTTTTAATGAAATAAAGAATAGTATAATAGGGGATAAAGTAGAAGAAAGGAAATTGGCAGCAATGAGGGGAACTCTCACTATTCATTTTTCTAAATGGGAAAACCTGAGTATTAGACAAACAATTGGAACCCAGAGCCAGTCGTCCACCGGTTAAGAGGGGGGGGGGGGGGGGGGGAGGGAGGGGATAAGGGAGAGGTCGGGTAGGGTAGAGTTAACAAAAAGAGAAAACTTTTTTCTCAGGACAACAGTATAAAAGAAGTATAAGTTGCTACATTGTTAAAACAAAAATGTTGGATTATATAACTGCATATGTTTTCTTTGAAAATATGAATTTTTGTGTCGAATATGATGTATAGGAACTAACTATGTAAGTTTTCTTTGAAGCCGTTTGTAAGACAAAAATTTATACTGATTTATAATGTCATTACATTTGCAGTGAGCGTTACATATGATGATTGTAATTTGTACTATGATTATAATTTGTTTCAAGAGAGAAAAGAATAAAAACTGACCATAAAAAAAAATAAAAAAAGTGAGAACGGGGTCTAGGTTTATCATCAAACAGTTTGAATAGATTACGAAAGTAGTAATATCGATCACAGACGTCGGAGAATTTTGAGACTTCCAATATTCAGCAAACTTAATACTGCTACCCCCCCCCCCCCTCGCCACTAGCCCCCCCCCCCCCCCCCCTGCCATCTTTCCGTCTTGTAAGTCTTTGAAAAATAGAAGCTTACACAATTATTTTAATGTTGCCAATGAAGACCACAAGACGAAAAACTTCATGGGTATCTTAAAATGACTTTACTTGTTTATGGCCAATCTGATCTCGCCTCACTTTCGTGAAGGTTCCTGCTCTTACATTTCAATTAATATTAAAAATTAATAATCACAATACGTCCTCTCACGGTACCATTTGAATTGTAATATTTGAATAAGACTTATTCCCACAATGATCGTTAGTTTCCAGATAATATGCTGGAAACCCAAATCTTATGACTATTCACGAGCAGAGATAACGATTTTCTAATATTCAGGTCATATCAATTGAAAAACAGTAATAAAACCAAAAAAAATAAAAAAAAGTCTAGAACACTACAAAACATGCGTATCGTTTTCAGTGAATATGAAAATATTGACTTCATTGGAGGAGCCTGCGCCTTTGAATGTTTTAGTAAAATTGAAAAAAATCTGGAGCATTGATATTTTTTCATGAATTCACTCACTTATACTGCTAAGTTTGTACGTTTTTTTTTTAATCGGGGGGTGGGGGGGGGGGAGATTGAATAATTGAAAATTATATATTGGTACAACGCATGACATCAACGGTGTCGGTCTTGCATTCCTTCTGACAACGTGATTTTAGTTCACAAGACTGACGGGTTACGAGACCGACATTTTCCCATCTTCACTTTTGTATTTCTTTGTTTAATCGGTTTCATAGACAGTCGGTCTCTTCAGCCGTCGGTCTCGAGGATTTTATATAGCCTTCTCCTTTTCTTGCTTTTTATATGTGATGTCGGTCTCTTGGGCTGTTGTCTCAAAGGATGACCCCATCCACGTAGTTTTACATTTTAAATTTACCACAGGTTGTCCTCATATTGCTACAAATAGCCTGTGCATCGTAGGAGGCTACGGGCTACGATGTTTGTGTTTACATTATCTACGATCATCGTGCTATTTCTTGTATTGGCCCCTCGGGGGCAGGCCTGGCTAATCCGTACAGAGGCTGCTTGGAGAAATCGTGCAATTGCAGTGCAGTAGCCGTGCAGTCTCGGCAGCCTCCGCACAGAAACCGTATAGAGCCCGTGCAGCTTGCGCGAGAAGGCGCGGTGACCGTACTGCCGCCGTGCCGTTTTTGAGCGTTATTTGCCGCCTTGTTCACACGAAAAATCGTGCGTTTGCTGCACGATCAGCGCGAGGCCTCCGCGCGATGCCCGTGCGGATATCGTGCAATGCCGCATACGACATGTCTTCGGGCTACGGGCTTACTAATTTTCAAATTTGTATAACGTTGCCGCTAAACAAAATCGTAGAGGCTGCGAAGCCCGTGAATCCGTACGGATATCTCAAGGCCACCTCCTGCCTCCACACGGATGCCGCACGGAAAAGGGGATACGGGCAGGATGCGGGCTCCGTAGACTTATCGCAGGCAAAATGTAATCTGGGCATAACAGAGCAGTAGTGGCGATTTTGTGGTAACTGG